>JANAVB010032219.1:3109225-3414225 GCA_029216955.1 Iris pallida | reverse complement strand
GGTGATATCCTCTAAGCTCCTTTCTTATCAATTGAGGTTGGGTTTTGATAGTAGTTGTTATAATAAAAAGGGTAATATCTGGTGTTTTAGCAAGTCGGGCACTGGGCTCAATTGTATTGATTCCTGTAATCAGGCTATCACGGTACAGCTTTCTCTGAGCTGTTTCTCGGATCCGGTACGGTTGTCTGTTGTGCATGGTACAGGAACACGTCAGGAGATGAGGCGTCTATGGCGGCATCTCCTGGACGTCCAAGCCAGGGACCCTGTCTTGCCTTGGGCTGTGGACGGGGATTTCAATATTATTGCTTCTCCAGACGAGAAATTTGGAGGCAGATCACCTGACACTTTGGCCATTGCAGACTTCCTCGACTTCCAGTTGGCGGCCGGGCTCTCTGATGTTGGCTTTAGAGGGAGCACTTTTACTTGGGTGAATAGTCAGTCTGGAGTTGACCGGCAGGGATCTCGCCTTGATCGTGTGTTGGCGACAGGTCCCTAGCTGGATGGAGTCCAGGTCATTTGTGAGCACCTCAACCGGGCAGAATCGGATCATGCTCCACTCTTGATATCCTACCAGCTTGTTACTTCATTACAGCATCGAGGTTTCCGTTTCCTTGACTTGTGGATATCTTACCCTGATTTCTTTACGGTGGTTGCCCGGGCTTAGGAATCCTGTAGGCATTATGATGCGTTAGAGCGTCTGGGCATGCGCTTGTGGACGACGGGACAGGTCCTGGCCGGTTGGAGCAGATCTACTTTTGGAGATATTTTTCAGGAGGTCCGTCAGGCAGAGGACGTTGCTTTGGCGGCGGAACAGGAATACGAACTTCATCCTTCGGAGAGGGGTAGGACTTCCTGGATGGAGGTGGTAGCCAGATTGAAGCAAAAGGTCCAGGTTGAGGAGTCTTTCTGGAAACAGAAGGCCAGATTAAAATGAGACTTGGAAGGAGATAAGAATACTCGTTTTTTCTATGCATGTACCCAGAGTAGGCATAGAAAGGCTGCTATCCAGAAGATTATTCGTGCTGATGGTACAGAAACAGACTCTGATGCGGGGGTGGCGACGGAGGCTTCCTTATTCTACTCTAAGTTGTTCCGAGCAGAGCCTATCTCTGATGATGATGATTTCTTTGATGTCATTCCCAGTATTATCTCTGAGGAGAACAATTCTGACCTTGTCCGGTGTCCGGATAGATCGAAATTGCCGGAGATTGTTCGTGGGATGGACCCGTCTAGCGGTGCCAGGCCTGATGGTTTCTCTGGGAGATTTTTCTCCTCTTGTTGGGATATTATCGCTGCTGATGTGGAGGAAGCCATCGGATCTTTTTTCTTGGGTGGTCGCCTCCCGGCTTCTATATCTGATACTTTCTTATTTCTCATCCCCAAAGTCGAGCATCCCAGTAATCTTTCAGATTTTTGCCCTATTAGTCTTTGCAATTTCTGTAACAAGATTATTTCCAAGATTCTTGCTTGCAGGTTACAGGAAATTCTTCCTAAAATTATTTCTCCGGAGCAAAGTGCTTTTGTTAAAGGACGTGAGATTGTTGACAATATAATTATTGTCCAGGACATGGTGGCATCTATGAGGGAACCCAATCATGGTGGCAATGTGGCTATCAAGCTTGACATGCATAAGGCTTATGACAGAGTTAATTGGCATTTCCTATTGCGGGTTCTTCGGAGATTTGGTTTTGATGAAGCCTTCTGCGATATCATTTATCGTCTCCTGGCGGACATCAGGTATGGGGTTCTTCTCAATGGAGAACCTACAGATTTTTTCCCGGCGACCAGAGGGATCCGTCAGGGGGATCCTCTTTCCCCCGCTCTATTCATTATTGCCGCGGATGTGCTTTCTCGGAATCTCAAGCTTCTGCAAGACACAAATCGGAGATCTTCGTATTATACTCCAATAGGGGGACCGCGTATCTCGCACTTGGCCTACGTGGATGATGTTCTTATATTCACCTCGGGAGATATATCTGGTTTGAGAGCTCTTCAGCAGGTGTTGCACCGTTATGAGGCTGTATCTGGTCAGAAGATTAATTATTCCAAGTCTGCCTTTTATACTGCGAATCCTTTGGTCGAGGCTCGTGCTCGGACTATCTCTTCTTTATTTGGCTTTTGCACCGGTACTTTGCCTTTTACTTATTTGGGCTGTCCTTTAACGTGCGGGAGAAGGAATGCGGGGCTTTTCAGGGATTTGCTTGATAAAATAAGATCGAAGCTTTCGGGATGGCAAAACAAAATTCTTTCTCTGGGGGGTAAGCTGGTTCTTATCAAGAATGTTCTCATATCTATCCCTATGTATACTTTGGCAGCATGCTGCCCTCCCAAGGCCGTTATCAGGGCAATTGAGAGGATGTTTGCGGCATTCTTTT
Organism: Iris pallida; assembly: GCA_029216955.1. NCBI lineage: Eukaryota > Viridiplantae > Streptophyta > Magnoliopsida > Asparagales > Iridaceae > Iris > Iris pallida. The sequence continues at coordinate 3,411,850 of JANAVB010032219.1, read as the reverse complement.
GGGGTAGCAAGGATGGTGTCTCTAAGAGGAGTTGGTTGGCGTGGCGGTTTGCTACTCGGACTAAATCTGAGAGGAGTCTTGGGATCAAGTGCCTGAAGGATATTATGGATGCCTTCTCGATGAAATTATGGTGGAAGTTGCGGCATGGGAGGGGTCTTTGGGTGGATTTTCTTAAATCGAAATATTTTCGTAAGCGTCATCCTTGCGAAGCTTTCGTGACGTCCAAGAGTTCTCCCATTTGGCGACGAAATATACGAGGGGGGAATTTGGCGGAACCTCATATTGCTTTTAGACTTGGACGTGGGAAGGGCTCTGCAAGGTGCGAAACGTGGATTCCGGGTGGCCCTCGGCTAGGTCGGGTTGCTGATCCTAGGGTCGATGGTGTGGCTACAGGGGACAGGCGTGGAGCGGGGAGACGGCCGCGGGGGCGGGTGCGGGCCCAGGAATTGTCGCCTGGGATTTCTGGGCTGGCGGACCATTCCCCGGCTTCGGGGGGGCTGGCGCTGATGTGGCGGTTTCTTCCCAGCTTCGGGTGCATCCCCCGGGGCGGATGGCGGCGGGTGGTGGCACTGGTGAGCTTCGTCGGTCGGCCAGACTGGCAGGGAGGGTGGTGTTCCATCCTCATCGTCCAGTGATTGTGAGGGCTCTATCGGACAGGGGCAGAAAGATTCGGGATTCAAGGGCGTGGAACTCGGACAATGGAGGTCCTGCTATCCGATCGTTCTGGTCCGCCGATGGTTGGAATTTGCCTTTGATTTCGGAGCATTTTGGGGAAGAGGCTGTGCGGCGTCTCATCGCGGCAAACCTAACTTGCACCCCGGTGCCTGATTCATTTGTCTGGGGTGATCAGCAAGGATCTTTCTCTCTGGCAGCGGCATGGAGGGTGTGTCAGGTTCATCATCCAACCTCTCCTTTACTTTCTCATATTTGGGGCCAATGTATTCCAACGAAGTGGAGCATTCTGATGTGGCGGGTCTTCCACAATCGTCTTCCCACTGATGACAACATCCAAAAGATCGGCTTCCATATGGCATCCAGGTGTCATTGCTGTCAGGACGGGCATATGGAGACTCTTCAGCATACCTTCTTCCATGGGAGTCTTGCCTTGGAGGTCTGGTCTGTCTTCCGTGGTTTCTTCAAGGCTCGGATGCACCGTGATTTTATGGTTTTCCTCCAAAGGTGGTGGCGTGGTTCTGACAGTCACCATTGGAGATCATTGGCTGGTGCGATTATTTGGGTGCTTTGGAAAAACCGGAACAAGCATCGCTATGAGGGGCGTAGTGCTGGTGCTGCTTTCTTGGTCCGGGAAGTGAAACGGCAGTTTTGGAAGTCGCTTTCGGGTTGTCGTCATCTTCCGTCTCTCCCGCAGTGGGCATTGGAGTAGTGTTTTCTTTGTTTTATTTTCTATGTTACCATTCTGAGGTCGGATGTACTCATTACCCTCTTTTCTAATAAAGGTAACGGTTCCAATATATATATATATATATATATATATATATATATATATATATATATATATATATATGGAAGCGGATCAAAAGCCCCCCTTAGAAAATCCCCTAAAAACCCCCCTCACTCTAATCCGTAATTTAATGTTAATATTAATGTTAATATTAATGCTAATGTTAATATTAATGTTAATATTAACATTAAATACTAAAATTAATATTAAACTTAACATTAAAATTAATATTAACATTAACATTAACATTAATATTAACATCAACATTAATATAAAAAAAAATTAAAAAATTAATGGAGTGCATGTCTGCCAAATTGTAACTCGGTTTTCGAAACGGTGGTGGTAATTAATAAAAGGAATCCAGTCGACGTCATATTCTACATGATAGGATATTTTTTGTTCACGATTCTACTCAACTTATAGAAATTGGCCAACCATGTAAATCGTTGTTACAAAACTTCTAAGAAGGACAATTTCTGAGGAGGACACGAGAATATTGGATACTATTGACCGCAATCATGGTTTCTAAGTCAGCCTAGATATTATTACAGCATTCTTGATAAATAACTACTATAAGGAAGTTATTGCAATGAAGCATAGTTACTCTAGGGGTCATGCTTCCGACAAGATGGTAGGGACCTCTTATTTGAATATAACTAAAACATGTCGGTTCAAGGGATTCACTCTTCGCCTAATGCTGGTAACTAGAGATGAGGTTTAAAGAACCTTAAGGAAAGATGGAGTCACAGGCGAAGAGGTGAGAATCTATAATAAGCGCAGAAAACCTTGCTATAGCATTAGATAGTCATGCGTGAGTACGCAGGCATTGTAGAATTGTTAAGTCATAAAGACACTGTGTGAGGGGTCGAAGTTTGGTGTTGTATAGGAAGTATTTGCTTGCTTTCGGTGGAATGGCTACCTCGTGGGCGTGTTGTGTCTTAGATGGGTCACTGCTATTTAGTTTAGTCTAGAAAGTGGACCGATATTGCATGGTGAAAATCAAACGGAACAAAAAGGCATATACACTACAAGAAAAAGGGCTTTTCTTGACGGTGATTCTCCGTCAAGAAATGGGTATCTTGACGGTTGTAAATCCGTCAAGTAGGCCAGAGTTAAGAAAAGGGTCCTCCTTTTCTTGACGGTCGCTGGAAGGACTTTTCTTGACGGTTTTTGGCCGTCATATGAAGTACTTTTCTTAACTGTTTTTAGACGACAAGATAGCAGTTTTTAGAAACCGTCAATGTAGACAAAAACTTTTCTTGACTCCGGCCTAGATGACGGTTATTAGCCGTCAAGAAAAGTATTTATTCACAGGCTATTATGCAGCATGATTTGAATTAAAATTGACGTTTAACAACCGTCAAGAGAAGCTATCCAAAGTGCCGTCAAGAGAAGCATGCCAAAATTCTATCAAGAATTATATATAATATTTATCAAACACACATAATATCAATCCAGAAGCTACAAACATCAAATTACTATAAAACCCAAATTTCATATTAAGTTTACTTTATTGTTCATACAACAAAAACTTCCAATACACATCCTACCACATGTATTCTTCACTTGTCCAACCACAACATAATCCAACCACAAAGTACACATCCCACATCCGTTGTTTCCATACCACTTAAACATCCAAATAACAAACATCCATCACTTGTCATCACAAAACATAATCCAACAATACAAAATGAAACAAAAAAAGTAGCAAACCAGATCGGAGCACATCCCTCCCATATCCACAACATTCTTCTATTCACATTTTCCTATTTACAGCATGCATGCACCTTCATTTTTCAGCAAGTTCCTGAGAGAACAAGAACACAAATTATCAATATACTTTCCTACATGTTCTTATATATATATTCAACTCACTATTAAAGAATTGTCAATACAATTTGACTTTATTGCTTCATACACAAGAACTCGAGACAATTTGAATCACTTGACAAGAATCTGAAGGCTAGCCATACTGAAACTATAACACAAACATGCATCAATCATGTAAAGAATCTGAAGGCAATCTAAATTATCAATCATGTAAAGTTTTTCGTTGATGATTAGATATCGGTTCAGTTTGCTGTACGGAAAATGAATATGGGTAAAGATGCATACATGTATCCTAGATATGTCTGGATACAAATATTCACACGATTTTTGTGCTACAAAACTGAACCAATATATAATAATTGGCCAAGTATCAGGGAGAATTCAAGTGAATGTGATCCAAGTATCAGAAATTATTCAAGTGAATGTAATTGACCAATTGTTCACCATAATTGTTTTCAAAGCAAATTTGGAGCCATTGTCAAGTATTTTACCTTTCATTTGAGAAAAAAGTAATAACACTTCTAGCAAAGTATATGCCTGCCAGTCCAACTCCACCTTTTAATTTTTTTCCCACTTATATATATATATATATATATATATATATATATATATATATATATATATATATATGGTCAGCAACTAAATCATATGAGACTGGAAACCATGTATGGTTGAAAACTCGAAGTATTGGCATTACCATTAGGAAAAATGCGGTATAGCTCCCTAAATTGCTCACTAAGTCATCTGAATTTGAAATAGAGCATCAAATGAGATTCCTTTTAAGAAGGCTTGCATTTCCTAGCATATTTTCGCATCATTCTGTTTTTGCTTCGTCGAAAAGTAAAGTTAAAGTGGACCATATTTCCATTTGACTTGAGGTTATCTAGCATAAGCAGAGGTTAAAAGTAGTTTTGAGGGTATTTAAGATGCAGCAGAATGTACCAAATGAGGCACACATATGAAATGGGCAAAGAAATACATGGCTTTTCAATACCTGAACTAAGGCATCAGGTCGTGATTCGAAAACAATCAGGAGAACTCCCAAGGGGCAGGAGGTCTTCTCTAAGATTAGCCCATCTGCAAGCTGAAAGGGTATAGAGCTATAGACGTCAAAACCTAATAATTGAACTGATAATCATACAGAAAAATTGGCCAAAACTGCAAACTATGAGAATAAAGTAAATCCATGCAAACTAACTAAAATTAATGAAGCAAGCATATTAAACATGTGTGACAAAAAAACTGTCAAAAGCAGATATCTTAATTTCTACTTGTTAGGAAAGATTTAAAAAGTTTCAGCCAAGATTCCTTACCTCTGTTTTCTTTAGAACATGACCTATTGGATCTTCCATGTTGGCAAGAATACGAATCGAGTTTGCAAGGCTAGATCTGGTGAGAAAAACAATAGTCTCAGTTAAAGAAGGAAAAATAGTGTCTACATAAGCCATTGGAGATCATAATGTATCCAGACACCAAGAAACAAAGACAACAAAAGTTACATCTAAAAGTGTTACTTCTCGAAAGTAATACTGCATGAAACTGGAAAATGATTGAAGTCACATGCAAGAGAGTGGAAAATGATTGAAGTCACATGTAAGAGACTGGAAATGATTAGTTACTTCTTGTGGTCGTGTAAAAGCTACAACAATCTCAGTTATTTTAAAATTTGACTGGTGCTTTGGTATGTTTTCAAGTAAATCAACCAAAAAACATTCTCTTTGACTGCATATGCAATTTAGCCAGTGGGTGACCCAACAATCCATTTCTCAGTCTCTTCGCGAAATTGGCAACTGGCTTGATGATGTATCTATCACTCAGGTCTACAAAGCAAATCCGAATGAAAGAACCACTGGTACTATATGTATATAACTCCACTCTAAAAGTTGCAACCGTGAGCCATCATTGGTAGGGCCAATGGTTCCTGGAGCTGTACTGCCGTTACTTGTAGTTGCATTTGAGCCCGAACTGTCCACAAAATAATAAAAGAATAAAAGAAAAAAGCTTTAAACGAAAACTAAAATAGCACTTTTATCCCTTAAGACTCACCTCCCTGCAAAGATACATGAACCATGGCCGGTGAGTGTCCAAAACATAAGAATGGGATAGAGATTATTAGTACATAATAAAGATTCAAATAGGAGAAAGAAGCAAATATTTTCTTATTGACATTTAACTTTTTTATACAATAAAGTTGCACTATACCCATGATATTGAAATTATACTCCTAACAAAATATGAAAATTAGTAATATCAGGGTAGCATGGGTTCAAAAGTTGCACTCTTAGCTCCTTTGTTGTACGAGGGACAATACAATGTTGAGCCAGTAGATTTGTTTCCTTTTATTTTCATTCTTCTTGAAATTGACTCTTGAAATTAACTGGCATCCTGTATGATTGGGACTAAAATGCATCGCTCAAGCACTGAATGCAAATAAGTACCATACAAAAAAAGTATGGAACTAACCATCTGCTGTTACAACATGACCACAAGAATTCATGAGTTTACCAATATAACTAGGAGAAGAATAAAATCAAGCAAAATTGAACACACAAAACTCTATGATAGCCCAAAATCTATGGTTCAGTAGCAGTAAATTAAGGAAGGTAATACAAAAGTTGGGGATTTCCACTCCCACCACTGAAACTTGCCAAGCAATAGATGTTCTGAAGCTCCTCATTCGAAAAAACATAAATCCTACATATAACAACAGCAGCAGCAGCATCAAAGCCTTTATCCCAAAAAAATGCTCACCCCATTTCTGCTAGCAAAAATGATACACAACTGTTAAGGAAAAAAACATGTTTATCATCTTTTTCAGATCAGATCTTATAAATTTGGATAATAATTCATTTTAAGATACTAACCATGAAACATAGTCAACAACAAATGGGAGGTGAATCATAATACAATTGCCATCAGCATAGTTATCACCCAGTCCGGACCCAAGGACCTGCACAAATTGGGATGAATATTTGCCCAATGTCTACATCATTTGGCAATGTATCATCACAACCACCCAAAGAACCTGCACAAATGGGGATACTTTTTCCTCTATTGTCTGCATCATTTGGAAATGTAATAGTACAACCATTTCCAGCATCTGCACAGATAGGTGCATCTATACATCCATCTCTAGGTTCTGCACAGATTGGAATATCAGCCCCACCAAATACAATATTTGTACTAATGGGAATTCCAACTTACTCTGCCTAGTGATCAACAATAATGCAAATTACAGAATCGACTTTATTAAGAACAAACAAATAACCCAAAGGATTAATGAAAACAACGGTGGAAGCCTTAAACTAAGATTTTATTTCTTGTAAACCCAATAGTATGATTTTCTAAGGTACCAAACAAGGCTTATTTCTGAATGAAGCATTAGTTCCATATATACAAGAACGTACTTCAGTTCCTAATGCATTAACCAAATTGTGTCTGTACAGTAAACTCAGACTTTCAAGTCATTTTTTCTCTCTCATTTCAAAGAAGTATTAACACAGACTATGCTCATTACTACCCTATAAGCTGATTTATTTGAACATAATTTGGTCATGTAAATCAAAGAATTATTTTGACTTTATGATAAGGGGTATCATTGTAGTGCTGCAGATCATAGTCAGGCAAATAAAAGGTTTACAGTATCGATATCGGAATTGGTTACAAACCTGCTCCCAAACATCATCACTAGGGGATAGTAATCAGAAAGTAATTATTGGTTACATATCTGCTCCCGGACATCATCACTAGGGTATCCAAGAAGTTTGACAAATATCGACTCGTATAAAACACAAGCGTATCTGCACCCAAAATGAACTACCCAACAGTACCAAAAACACGGATATGACTAGGCAACAAGATACTAAAAATAAGATAAACTAAGTCTCAGATTTGGATCATACATCATTTGCCGTACTTGCATGTGCCTCCACACATATTGAATACGTACTGACATGGGGCCAGTGTACCCGACATGGTTTGCAATGTCTTAGTTCATCTGGTCAACGACCATTACCAAGAGTATCAGAGTACTCAAAAATAATCCCAAGCCAACAAGGAATAAACCCGACAGCAATACAAAACCCAACAACAATATAGAAAGAAATCCATCCAACAAATAGAATCCGTGATCTAGGAATCACTAAGATTCTCAAACCAAGACGATCAGGATCGTCACACAACGTTAAATTTGATAGGCATCGGAAATTCGACAACCCTATTTAGGGAGGGAGATCGAGACCCAAATATCATCATCAGATCGAGACCCAAATATCATCATCGACAGATATAAAATCGAAACAGAGATTCCAACCAAGAGTTTCAGAAAATATACCCAAATTAGTGTCGGAATTGGGAATGCATCCTCGACACATCGTCATCGGCGTAGGAGCACGCCTCGGAGTCGGCGCAGCATCTCGAGTGCGGGTCACTGTCATAGCATCTTGAAAGGGGCCATTTGGTCAGGGAATAACGACCATAGGAAAGGGGAGAGCCAGGGTTAGGGTTTTCTTCAAGGGGAAAAGGGTCGACTGCTCTGAGAGGGGTTAGGGTTTTCTTCAAGGGAAAAAAGGGAGGAGGGTCGAGCGGGGAGCTCGTGGCCAGGGGGTCGACTTAGAGGGGAGCCTCGGCTACGGCACAGGGGGCACAGGGGTGGCGGGTAGGGGGAGCTCGGGGTATGTGGCTGACGTAGAGGGGAGCCTCTGGAAGGTCGGATGGCCGGATCGACGGATGCCCTAGCCCGCGATGGAGGAGGCCGGCTAGGGCACAAGCGGCACATGGGTGGCAAGGAAGCAGCGGGTAGGGGGCACTCGAGGGGCGGCTGACGTAGAGGCTCGACCATGTGGAGGCCGCGAAGAAGCTCGGGAAACAGACAGGGCATCGTGGTCGACGGAGTGGCTACGGTGGAGGGAAGGCAGAGAGGAGTCACACGAGAGAAGCTTCTCTAGGGAGAGAAGGGAGTTGAGGAACAGAGAGAGAGAGAGTCAGCTGGGTGTAGGCAAAGGGAAGGGACAGAAGAGGGGTTTTAATAAAGGGAGGATGAGGAAAGGAAGAGGATTCTCTGAAAGCGTTTTAAGAGAGATCGAGAGACTCGCTCCGGTGTTCCTTGATTAAAAGAACAACCTTCCGTCAACAAATATAAAAAATTTGAAAAAATTACTATAATGACAGCTAAAAATATTATGCCAATTTTTTTGCACATATATCAGATGACGGTTATCAACGAGCCGTCAATTTAGAAAATGATGTTTCTTGACGGATCGTCTAAAACTGTCAACTATTATGCTATAAAATTGCTAAACAAACATAAAATGTGGCATTTCTTGACGTAAGCCTAAAACTGTCAAAATAACTACTATTATTGACGGTTTTCGATGACCGTCAACTTATAAACCGTCAAGAATCGTCATTTTTCTTGTATTGATATGGTTTGTTCTAAAGAAAGAATATGTCATACAGGTGGTAAAATTAAATGGAGTGCAAGAAGGTTTGTTTGTGCGGAACATGTATGTGGTTTGACTGGTCTATTCCAGGAGTGTGAAACTTGTTCGAAGGGAACGGCTCGTGTTGTGCTCAAAATATCAAAGCCATAGTAGAGGTTATCAACTGATACTGATAGAAATGGACGTTATGAACCATTGATTTATTAGCCCAAGTTGAAGCAATCTATCTCAATTATTTACTAATCCTTGAAGAGACTTGCATATTCACTTCAGGAAATTTTATTTCAAAATTGAAACTAAGGCACGATTATATGATAGAACAAAATGTGAAGAATCAAGGTTGCGATCTTTTACCGCGGTTATCTAAACGCAAGAGCAAGGAAAAAAGATGCAATACGAAGATCGTATCGCAACTTTCAAACAGATGAAAGAACAGTTATGAATAGAATCTGGTTTGGTCATCCCATCTTAAAGTATTGAGCTTACTAAGTTCAAGGTTCTACCTAACTTATAAAACTTGGTTAACCATGTGAAGCACAGTAGAAGGGTTTCTAAGAAGGTCAAATTTCAAGGAAATGCATGGAAGTATGAGACATTTCTAATGGTAGTCACGAACTCTATAGAAGCCAGGTATTATTTATTTTCCTTGATTATACATTGTCCATGTTCCATAAAGGCAGTAAGAGGGGTCTTGGTCAAGCATAATCCGAAACAAATTGGTACAATGGGGTTCAACTTGTAATGACCCGCTCCGCCCTAGCGGAACGCCGATTCAAACGGCAAGTGCGATGACTCAAACGAGCCGTCAACCCGAAGAGTTGGCATCGACCTGATGAAGAAACGATGCAAGGCTTACATTGGTCCGTCAAGATGAATCCAGACTTAGACTTTCAAAGGCGCGCTCGGAGTATCACTTGGCCGATGCGAACATCGCTAAGGTGGGTGGCTCCGATGAACCTGTCTTTGCTTAGCCTAGACATATAACAATACGGACACTATAGCTAGAATCGCTAGGCGTCAACACCGCGCATGCTAATAAATGAATGACTCAACACACCTAGATAAGGGAATAATCCCATCTTGTATGCTTGTATAGAATATGGAAAAGAACATGGAAAAGGTGAGAACTCTCGCACCGCGCTCCACGCTCGTGCTAAGGCACAAGCTTACGTTCAAGTCCCTATGCGTTCAACAATGAAATAATGAATGGTTTGCAACAATAAAACGAAAAGACTATCAACATAGTCGTTCCGAGTAGAGTATAGCAACATTGAAAGACTAATGGACCAATGGGTCGCCAAGGCGACTCCCGTACAGGAAGTTGCAAAATAAATAAATGAATGAATAAGTGAATGAATGAATCGATGAATGAATGAATGAATATGTGAATGAAATAAATCAATGAACAAACGGACAAGTGAAAGAAAGAAAAAAAAGAATGAAGAAAAGATAAGAAAGAAAGGAATGGTTAGCGACAGGTGTGACGGGCACGTGCAACGGGCTCGCTACCCGCGCTGCACGGACGCCAACCTGGTCGATAACGCATTATGGCTAAGGGTTAGCCTATGGCTCAAAGACAGTCGTTAAGTTAAAATGATAATAAAATACGAAATGGTCGTGGACGGCTCGTGCACGAGTGAAAAAGGGATTCCAAGGACAACGAACGACGTTTTCGTGGCCGGCCTAGGCGGAATCATGGCCTACGGGCGGACAGAATGTGCGGGCTTGGGCACATAACCAAACATAGGGCCGGTTATTCAATAGTCTATCAAGGTGTACCAGCCATTACGCTTGATAGATGAGAATGCCACAGGGGAAAATGTCCAAAATGGTTGACATGCCAGCGACCGGTGCATATAGATTTAAGTAGGCTTTGCTGGTGGCAATCCACGTGCAAGTCCTTGCATTGAAATCAAAGTAGTTTAAGTTAACTGAACAAAGCGCCTACTGAACGGGCTTGAAATGTATTACACCAAATGATAAAGAGTACTTCATGAAATGAGTTAAAAGAAGGCACGCCTACGACGCGCTAAAACCTGAGGTAGGGACACGCCCTTGAACACTGAATGTTTACAAGAATCACGTTAAGTTATTACATATGAATTGTTGACTAACTTGGTTTGCTTTGGACAGGGATGGCCCGACGGTAAGTATGGGTAAGTCATGCATGTATTTCCATGCGACACTTGAAATTGGGAACACGAGATAGGCTATGAAATATGCCATGAAATTGATCCTAAGGAAAGATTAGAAAGACAATGAATGATAGAGATGCACAAAAGTAAATATAACGTATTTGGTAATGATAGCATTGTGGGCGAGCTAGCCTCCCCACCAGTGCATAACAATATACTGATAACCCCACAGTCTGCTTGCAGGAAGCAGGAAACATCGGCGGGTGCGGAGCTTTCTTCGAACGTGCTAAGGCGTGGAGCTATCTCTGGAGCCTTGGAGCATTGCAAGGAGCTGAAGCACCCTATACAGGACATAATTTATCGGAACATCGCCATGAATCATTCTATCTTGTAAGCCACTTGGCACGTCTTTTATGTTTCAGAGAGAGAGAGCTTGAGAGACTTGTAAACTCGGCCTAGCGCCGCTTGTAAACTTCTTGAATATCAATAAAGAGTTGAATTCGCTTCAATTTGTGTTCATTTACTTTCCGCTGCAAATGGGGACACTCCGTGGCCTAGCTCAAATCGGCCGTTTCTTGACTTAGCCTTGCACGGGCGCAACCTAGGCCCATGCGGCATCACGCCTTAGCGAGGACGATCGCTCCTGCGGGAGCGGGGCATGACAGATTGGTATCAGAGCACGGCTTTACGTCCTTGGACATCATTTCGATTTTTTCAGTTTTGAAAGCTCGTTTGGAAATAAAAGAATTGTACACTCTCTCTCGTTGTGCCTTGGGATGTTCCATACAATAAGTCTAATATTTTCAAAAGCTCGTACAAGTACTCGCTTGGACGGGATCGATAGGCGAAGGCCTTTGTGCTAAACTACAACGTACTTGATGTCACTACCACATTTCTAGTTTGAGGGTAAATTTTTCATTTTTGGGGTAAATAAAATTTATTAGTATTAATTAGAATTTATGGGAATTTTTAGGATTTATTTTGGATTTATTTGGATTAGTTTGATTTTGGACTAGTTTTGACTCATGTAGACTAACCTAGGAACTAACCATAGTTAGTTGGGCTTGGTTAGGTCAAGTGGACCCTAGTCTAACCTAGTGTGACTCAAGTTAGTGGTTAGTGATTCATTAGAACTTGAATTAGGAATTTAGAAATCAAGTTAGTTGTTAAATGGCTTGTGGTTTCACAAGTCATTTTGTGACTTAGCTAGATAGGACTAACAAACCTAGCTCAACCCTAACCCAAAGCCAAGTGGTCAGCCACCCTAGCTGAACCTAGGGATTCCCCCCTATTTAATCTCTCCTAGTTTTTAGGGCTAGCCTCTTTTAGGGTTCTTCAAGAGTTTAAGGAAAGAGGTGAGTCCTATCTTCCTAAAATCCTTAAAAATCCATTTCAAATCCTTTTTCCTTCAAACCAATTCCATTAGGACCTAAATTTCTTCCTCTTGCTGCTGGTATATTTTATTTGTAGGGAAATAACAATTTGTGGAGCTTGGAGGCTTGAGGAGTTTCTTCCATTTGAGGACTTTTCTATTCATTGTGCATCAATAGGTATAACCCTCATTACTCCATTAATTTACTGTTTGAATCCATTTTAGGAAGGCCCTAGCCCTACCCCTACTGTAGGATAGGCTAAACCTAGGGTTCGGATTCGTTTCGTGTCCGTATCGGACACGCATCAATAGGTTGCTGTTAGTGTTCGACGAAATGTCCCAAAGGACACTTCATTCAGTTTTTAGGAAAGTTTTTGGATAGGAATCTAGTCCTAGGGTTTGCTTATAGGTTTCGAGTGTCGCCCTTAGGTTTCTGCGTCGTGTCGAGTCTTGGTCGACACGTGCACGCGCGGGTTCGTGGCGCGCGCACGAGCACAGTAGCTCCCCTGCTACCAGTGTGCTCGTGCGGGCTGCACAGGACACGAGGACAACTGAAATTTGATACTGAGCAAGGGGCAGTGTCTGTCATGACACTCCCCAAGTCTCGTGTCGGTTGGTGTCGTGTCGGACACGAGAACTCGTATGCATGGGGATGGCTGTGCTCGTACACTGTTTGAGTTTTGCTCTGTGTGTAAATTCAAATCCTATGGGTTTAATTCCTGTTCTAGTTTGTTAAATTAGATCCTAATATATATTGTAAAATGTATGTGGATTAATTTACATGTTTTAAGTTGAGTTCTGTAAAATATTGGGGTTTGAACTGGGCATTTCTGTTGGTTCCTGATACATTCTGATACGGGTGGATCAGTGTTTTCCCTAATTTAATTCCCTGTTTTAAATTGTGTTCTTCACTGTAATTTTCTCCCCACATATGAGTTGATCCACATTATTATGATAAATCATTTCAAATTTATCTTTTATTTGTGAATGGCCTTTTTGGCTATTGGGTTGGTTCAAATGAAACTGCCAACTGATTTTTGACTTTAATGTTGATTCTTAAAACCTGATCTAGTGTTTAAGCTACTATTTTGTGTATGTTTTCAAATGAAATTGATCCCCATGTTACCTATCCTGTTAGCTAAGTTTATTCATTCAAGAATTGAAATGGTATGGGTGTTATGAGAATTGGCATGTTGGTTGAAATGTTTAAATTGCTAAACCTGAGTTTTGTATACTCTCTTCACTGTTTTAGATTTCAAATTGTTCTTTAAATTTACTGATATCATGTTTAGAACTGTGGGATGTGATAAATCTGAGATTAAGGTATATAAGTACACAAAACTGATTTTATTGGAATGGTAGTTACTGATTTTCCTTCCTTCTGTTCTTCTCTAAAACCTGAGAATATATACAAATGCAATTTGACAACCTGAGATATTGAAGATAGGTATTAGCTGATTACTTTTGAATAAACCTGAGATTACCTGGGTTTGAACTATTGTTCTTTTCTGAAACTTGGAGATGGTTAAGTTGCACTGTCTTCTTGATTTGCAATTAAATATGCTAACTTCATTTTCCTGTCACACTATAGTTCATTATTCCTTCACTGTTGTTCTCCTGAACACTGACACCTTGACACATCCCCTTCACTGCTTATTACTTCCTGTCAACACATTCCTGCATATTTTCAATGTGATACTCTCTTTACTGTCACATTTGTTAGTCCCTGTTTTCTGATGCAGGGTTCACATGGTTTAGTTTCTTTTTGCACTGCCATGTAATTCCTGCATTCATTCATGATCACATAATTTTTCCCCTCACTGTCCAGTTGCTTGGACACTTGTTAGCTCACTACCCTACCCACAGCCCCATGTGACACACACCAGTTCACCATTGACACACTCTACACTGATATTTCCTGCTCTCACATACACTGTTTTCCTGCATAATTATAGTTCCTGCACATTGTTCACACATTGTAGTCACATTTTGTCACACACACATACACAACTCTTAATATGTACTATCACATTTGTTACTTCCTCATCACAGTACACACACACACTTTTACCTCCTCTCTTGCTCTCCATCTTCCTTCTACATATTATATAATGTATATGTGTTTGTATTGTATAAAATGTGTGTGGAGGCATATATGTTAGTGCACCTTTGTATATATATTTAGATATATAAATAGTGCATGTGATTCCATGATATAGTGTGTTGTATATGTATATAGGTGGTATGGCTTAGCTTTCAATATATATATAGAGTGATAGGTTTAGATATAAGCTTGACTTGCTTAGACTAATGAAGTCTAGTGTAGACTAGTTAAGCCTAGTTAGACTTGTTAGACCTAGTTTTGACTTCTTGGTTGACCAGGGTTGACCAAGAGTTGACTTTGACCTAGTTAGACCTAGACTCATGTAGAGTACCTAGCAGAGCTTCATTTTATCATTTTAGACTTGTTGTGACTTGTGTTGTTCTGTTTAGGAGCCAGACACCACTCCTTGGACAGTACGATTCATATCGGACACTCAGTTACAGGCGAGTACATTCTCTGATCATTTCATATCTTGCTTAGAATTATTTCCTGCAGTAGATTACTTTACTTGTACTGTCACGACAGTCACACGGATTGGTACTATATGGATCCTTTCTTGAGATGTTATCCTTAGGGAGCATCGGGTACTACGTGTTCAGTGCGTTTCACTTACATGGCGTATCACTATGCTCTTGGTTCACTTGATTACTTGTGACATGTACCCTCATGATCACAGAGTCTCTTGAATCCTACACAGTTGGGTAACCCCCAGACTCCCCATTTATGGGACATCCATGTATCCCCTTCGTGGGCCTTGCATGGAATCATATAACATAACCTGGCTGGATCCTTGTGTATTGATTGGGGGTACGGGGGAGTAGAAGTGGACATGTAAATAATACACCAGTAGTATCTTCATTGAATCATTCCGTAGTGTCTTCATTGAATCATCCCAGGCCATTTACATGTTCATGTTGTACTCTGACTCACTAGTCACTGCTAGATCTCTATGTATAGTAGATATTCTATTACAGCTCTTCCTGTTTTACATACTGTTTTTCTTTCAGTACCTGTATCTTACTTTGCTGTATGTTCATATTTTCTAACCTGCTATGAATTGTTGAGATGTACTGTGCTCGCTCTTGTCCTGACTGGGCCTGTTGAAAATATTACAGAGGACGAGGAGGAGGCTGGCCTGGACACCTACTACGGGGCAGCCCTAGATGACACCTGTGAGCTGGACCCTCAGGAGGATCCAGCAGTAGCTGAGGACTTTCCCCCGACTGCCTAGACTAGATAGTTAGGCTTTTATCTATTTGTAGTTGGATCATGTTTTAGCTAGACTCTTTATTGGAGATCAGTTTGTATATTCTTTCATGCTGTAGCTGAGTTTGTATTACTCTGGATATTGTTGGGATTATCTTAGACTATTTCATCTCTTTATTTCTTGAGTTCTATTTCATGTCGTGCTATCTCTTCCTTAGCTGTGATTGAGTTTGTTATTACTATGTCACCCCCATTCGGGGAGTATAAACTGTTAGATGTTGAGACCTAGGACAGCGTTCTACCGCCGACACTACGGCGTAGGCTGGACGTATTCACGTCTCGTGCCCTTACTCTAGGGTGCGGGTCGTGACACATTTTTAGTGGTGGCCCATGCAGGTCTAGACTAAAAGTGTAGTGGTACTTGAACTAGAGTATCACTGCAGCCTGCTATAGGATATAGGACATTAATTTTAAGGTACTCAATCACTTTAGGAAAATTTCTTTTATTGCCATCTAAATCCTTTTGTCAGCTGATCCCTTGAATTATAAATTGTTCGCCTTTGTTATTTCGCTTCTTTCTCAGAAATTGATACTCTTGTTTGTCTATCTTCAGGATGGTAGAGACTCGATCACAGCGTGCCGTTCCTGAGGATGCTATAGAGGGGACTGCTACCTCTCAGCCAGCACGGCGAGGCCAGGAGACTGCAGCTCTTGCCACCTCAGCTCGTGTGGAGACCTCGGCAGCCGCAGCAGGGGACATGCACCCACCGGCTCGGAGGCAGGATCCGGTTATCCCAGAGGATCCTTACCAGCAGCCACCTCCAGGGACGATAGACGCAGTGCAGCTGCTAGCCTTCTTCAGGCAGTACATGGAGGGTCATCAGGGACAGCAGCAAAGGTAGACGGCAGAGCTCACTCGAGGCATTGAGCTGGCAGTGACAGCAGTGGAGAGAGTAGCGGCTCAGCCAGCAGCAGTCCAGCAGCCGCACCAGCCACGGGAGAAAGGCATCCAGGACTTCCAGAAGATGCACCCGAGAGACTTCCGTGGGACAGAGGGGATCCTGTATGCCGATGAGTGGATCGAGCATATGGAGGAGATCTTCAGGCTGGTTGAGATTCCGACGAGGCTCCAGATGGAGGCAGCAGCCAGCATGATGCAGGATCTGGCTCGGACATGGTACCAGACCGACCCGAGGGTCGGCACAGCAGGACAGACTTGGGCAGCATTCAAGAAGCTGTTCAAGGAGAAGTTCTTTCCAGAGGCAGCGCTGGGAGCCTTCGAGACTCAGCTCGAGGCCCTTGTTCAGGGGAGTCAGTCTGTGGAGGAGTATGCAGGAGAGTTCTGCCGCCTGGGCAGATTTGTAGAGGACTTGTCGGAGGCGACGAAGGCCCGGAGGTTCCGGAAGGGCTTGGTAAAGGAGGTCAAGTCCTACACCAAGAACGCCCGCGGTACTACATTTGAGGAGATACTGGTGGACGCACTAGCTGCAGAGGATGACCTTGAGCTTAGGCTCAAGAGAGGGAGAGACCCAGTTGGGGGTAGTAGCAGCAGCGGAGGCTAGGCCAAGAGGCCTCACTTTCAGTATCAGCAGCCGAGGCAGTTTCAGCCTCAGCCGATTCAGCAGAGGCCAGCCCCTCAGCAGCAGCAGCAGAGGCAGCACCAGCAGGGACAGAGGCAGATTGTTACTTGTGCTTATTACAAAAAGCCCGGGTATGTAGCCAATGAGTGTCGGAAGAGGCTGGGCCAGTGCCTGAAGTGTGGTTCAGCAGACCATCAGATGAGGGAGTGCCGCGTAGTACGAACAGGCCCAGGAGGAGGAGCCAGGGCTCCAGCAGGACAGCAGCGGGGACCAGCCCTGCCGACGCAGCAGCAGAGGTTTGTCCAGCACCAGCAGCAGGCCAGGGGAGGCCAGCAGGGGCGAGCTTTCGCCATGGCAGCTGAGGATGCAGAGGCGATAGGGAAGCTGATCGCAGGTTCGGTTCTTCTCGACTCCAGTCCAGCTTTTGCATTATTCGATTCCGGTGCTTCGCATAGCTTCATATCTGTATCTTTTGCGATTAGACACGGTATCATAGCTGAATCGTTGCCTAGGACTTACAAGATCACGACCGGGGGTGGCATTATTCTCGTGCATGATGTTTGTAAGGGTCGGAGAATAGTTTTGGGAGGCCGTGAGTTGGAGGTGAGCCTGCTCGTAATGCCATTGCCGAACTACGATATAGTACTAGGCATGGATTGGTTGAGCAGGCACCACGCCAGTATTGATTGCAGACGGGGTAGAGTTCTGTTCAGAGTGCCGGGGGAGCCAGAGTTCGAGTACTCCAGACGTCAGGTAGAGCAGAGCAGCGGAGTCTTCTGTGGAGTCTCGGTCGAGGAGCAGACGATTCCATACCCCTTGATAGCAGAGTATATGGATGTTTTCCCGGAGGAATGGCCGGGACTGCCACCAGACAGAGACATAGAGTTCTCGATAGACTTGGTTCCAGGAGCGGAGCCTATCTCTCAGCATGTCTATCGGGTGAACAACAGCGAGCTGGTGGAACTGAAGAAGCAGGTGGATGAGCTACAGGACAAGGGCTTCATCCGCTCGAGTTCGTCGCCATGGGGTGCACCAGTGTTTTTGTGCCGAAGAAGGATGGGTCAGTACGCATGTGTATTGACTATAGGGCACTCAACAACCTCACGATCAAGAACAGATACCCACTGCCGCGGATCGACGATCTATTTGACCAGTTGAGCGGAGCTCGGGTATTTTCTAAGATTGATCTGAGGTCGGGATATCATCAGGTGAAGGTGAAGGGGGAAGATATTCCCAAGACCGCTTTCAGGACGCGGTACGGGCAGTTCGAGTTTTTGGTTATGCCGTTTGGGCTAACCAATGCACCAGCTGTGTTTATGAACCTGATGAACAAGGTGTTCCATCAGTATCTGGATCAGTTTGTAGTAGTGTTTATTGATGATATCTTGATCTATTCCAAGACTGAGGAGGAGCACGAGGAGCATCTGCGGATAGTGCTGGAGATTCTCAGGGAGGAGCAGCTTTATGGAAAACTCTCCAAGTGTAAGTTTTTCTTGGACCGGGTGGATTTCTTGGGGCACGTGGTGACTGGAGATGGTATCTCAGTTGACCCCAAGAAGATTGTAGCAGTTGAGGCATGGGCAGCACCGACTTCAGTTGCAAAGATCAGGAGCTTCCTGGGGCTGGCAGGGTATTACCGGAGATTTGTGCAGGATTTCTTCCGGGTTGCAGAGCCGTTGACACGGTCGACCCGGAAGGATACTGAGTATGTATGGTCAGAGGAGTGTCAGACAGCTTTTGACGAGTTGAAGAAGCGGCTGACGACAGCTCCGATTCTGACGTTGCCTTCAGGATTAGGTGGATTCACTATTTATAGTGATGCTTCAGGGAAGGGGCTGGGTTGTGTGTTGCAGCAGCACGGGAAGGTGATTGCCTATGCTTCCAGGCAGTTACGTCTCCACGAGAAGAACTACCCTACCCACGACCTGGAGCTGGCAGCAGTGATTTTTGCTTTGAAGCTGTAGAAGCATTATCTGTATGGTGAGCGGGTGGAGATCTTCACAGATCACAAGAGCCTAAAGTATGTGTTCACTCAGAAGGAGTTGAACATGAGACAGCGTAGATGGTTGGAGTTGATGAAGGACTTCGACATTGCACTGCAGTATCATCCAGGGAAGCCCAACGTGGTTGCCGATGCCTTGAGTAGGTATCCGACAGCCATGTGTTTGACCATGGATCGGCATTTGCTTGCCGACTTGGAGAGCCTTGGGATTGAGGTGATCGTGCCGGGAGTGCAGATACAGCTATGGGGGATGCAGATACAGTCAGACTTGGTGGACAGGATCAAGGCGGCTCAGTTTCAGGATGGGGATTTTCAGAGTATCAGAGAGCAGATTAGTATTGGAGTGGGGGATCCTGAGTTCTCACTTGCAGAGGATGGTGCCCTGAGGCACGGTGCCAGGTTATGTGTACCTAGCGGGGAGCTCAGAGAGCAGATTATGCAGGAGGCCCACAGATCGCAGTACTCTATTCACCCGGGTGCCAACAAGATGTACCGAGATCTGCGGGAGCATGTATGGTGGTCAGGAATGAAGCGGGAGGTGTCCCACTTCGTAGCTAGGTGCTTGGTCTGTCAGCAGGTCAAGGTAGAGAGACAGAGGCCCGATGGATTGTTGCAGTCGCTGCACATTCCCGAGTGGAAATGGGAGCATATCACGATGGACTTCGTTTCAGGATTGTCGCGTACTCCAGGAGGGAAAGATGCGATTTGGGTCATCGTGGACAGGTTGACCAAATCGGCCCACTTCTTACCATTCAAGGTGGGTACGTCTACAGAGAGGCTGGCGGAGATGTATATGCAGCAGATAGTTAGGATCCACGGAGTTTCGGTCAGCATCGTCTCAGATCGGGATAGCCGTTTTACTTCCTATTTCTGGAGGAGTCTGCAGACCAGCTTGGGCACTCAGCTCAAGTTTAGTACTGCATACCACCCCCAGACGGACGGATAGTCAGAGCGGACTATTCAGACCCTTGAGGATATGCTGCGGACGTGCGTCCTGGACTTTGGAGGTTCCTGGGAGGATCATCTTCATTTGGTGGAGTTTGCCTATAACAATAGTTTCCAGGCCAGCATCGAGATGTCACCTTTCAAGGCTCTGTACGGGCGTAGGTGCCGTACACCCTTATCCTGGGATGATGTTGGTGAGCGAGCTTTGCTGGGGCCAGAGATGATTGTGGATGCGGCCGAGAAGGTGAAGCTCATCAGGGACAGACTTCGCGTGGCGCAAGAAAGACATCGGCACTGGGCCGATAGCCACCGGAGGCCCTTAGAGTTTGAGGTACAGTTTAGAGTAGGATTAGATTTAGGTTGTTGTTTGTAATTTTGATCATATTTGTTTATTATTATTAATTGAGACCTTGCTTGTGATTAGGTCGGAGATCAGGTTTTCTTGAGGATATCTCCGACTCGTGGTACGATATGTTTTGGTGGAGGCGGAAAGCTTAGCTCGCGCTTCATCGGCCCTTTCGTTATCAGCGGGAGAGTCGGTGATGTGGCTTACAGGCTAGACTTGCCACCTGCACTTGTGGGGGTCCACAACGTATTCCATGTATCACAGTTGAGACGGTACGTGGCTGACCCTAGCCATGTGCTCGATCATTCGGAGATTGAGGTGGGCCCTTCTCTCAGCTATCCAGAGCAGCCAGTGGAGATTCTGGATCGACGTGAGAAGGTCCTGAGGAACCAGGTGATACCCTTGGTACGTGTCGCATGGAGGTATCATTCTCCAGGAGAGTCTACCTGGGAGCGGGAGGATGAGATGCGCGAGCGGTACCCCTATCTTTTTGGACCGTGAGGTATACTTTCTATCCTTCTCATCAGTTGCGTTTCGCCTTTCAATTTCGAGGACGAAATTCTTTTAAGGAGGGTAGATTTGTCACTACCACATTTCTAGTTTGAGGGTAAATTTGTTATTTTTGGGGTAAATAAAATTTATTAGTATTAATTAGAATTTATGGGAATTTTTAGGATTTATTTTGGATTTATTTGGACTAGTTTGATTTTGGACTAGTTTTGACTCATGTAGACTAACCTAGGAACTAACCATAGTTAGTTGGGCTTGGTTAGGTCAAGTGGACCCTAGTCTAACCTAGTGTGACTCAAGTTAGTGGTTAGTGATTCATTAGAACTTGAATTAGGAATTTAGAAATCAAGTTAGTTGTTAAATGGCTTGTGGTTTCACAAGTCATTTTGTGACTTAGCTAGATAGGACTAACAAACCTAGCTCAACCCTAACCCAAAGCCAAGTGGTCAGCCACCCTAGCTGAACCTAGGGATTCCCCCCTATTTAATCTCTCCTAGTTTTTAGGGCTAGCCTCTTTTAGGGTTCTTCAAGAGTTTAAGGAAAGAGGTGAGTCCCATCTTCTTAAAATCCTTAAAAATCCATTTCAAATCTTTTTTCCTTCAAACCAATTCCATTAGGACCTAAATTTCTTCCTCTTGCTGCTGGTATATTTTATTTGTAGGGAAATAACAATTTGTGGAGCCTGGAGGCTTGAGGAGTTTCTTCCATTTGAGGACTTTTCTATTCATTGTGCATCAATAGGTATAACCCTCATTACTCCATTAATTTACTGTTTGAATCCATTTTATGAAGGCCCTAGCCCTACCCCTACCCCTACTGTAGGATAGGCTAAACCTAGGGTTCGGATTCGTTTCGTGTCCGTATCGGACACGCAACAATAGGTTGCTGTTAGTGTTCGACGAAATGTCCCAAAGGACACTTCGTTCAGTTTTTAGGAAAGTTTTTGGATAGGAATCTAGTCCTAGGGTTTGCTTATAGGTTTCGAGTGTCGCCCATAGGTTTCTGCGTCGTGCCGAGTCTTGGTCGACACGTGCACGCGCGAGTTCGTGGCGCGCGCACGAGCACAGTAGCTCCCCTGCTACCAGTGTGCTCGTACGGGCTGCACAGGACACGAGGACAACTGAAATTTGACACTGAGCAAGGGGCAGTGTCTGTCATGACACTCCCCAAGTCTCGTGTCGGTTGGTGTCGTGTCGGACACGAAAACTCGTGTGCATGGGGATGGCTGTGCTCGTACACTGTTTGAGTTTTGCTCTGTGTGTAAATTCAAATACTATGGGTTTAATTCCTGTTCTAGTTTGTTAAATTAGATCCTAATATATATTGTAAAATGTATGTGGATTAATTTACATGTTTTAAGTTGAGTTCTGTGAAATATTGGGGTTCGAACTGGGCATTTCTGTTGGTTCCTGATACATTCTGATACGGGTGGATCAGTGTTTTCCCTAATTTAATTCCCTATTTTAAATTGTGTTCTTCACTGTAATTTTCTCCCCACATATGAGTTGATCCACATTATTATGATAAATCATTTCGAATTTAGCTTTTATTTGTGAATGGCCTTTTTGGCTATTGGGTTGGTTCAAATGAAACTGCCAACTGATTTTTGACTTTAATGTTGATTCTTAAAACCTGAGCTAGTGTTTAAGCTACTATTTTGTGTATGTTTTCAAATGAAATTGATCCCCATGTTACCTATCCTGTTAGCTAAGTTTATTCATTCAAGAATTGAAATGGTATGGGTGTTATGAGAATTGGCATGTTGGTTGAAATGTTTAAATTGCTAAACCTGAGTTTTGTATACTCTCTTCACTGTTTTAGATTTCAAATTGTTCTTTAAATTTACTGATATCATGTTTAGAACTGTGGGATGTGATAAATCTGAGATTAAGGTATATAAGTACACAAAACTGATTTTATTGGAATGGTAGTTACTGATTTTCCTTCCTTCTATTCTTCTCTAAAACCTGAGAATATATACAAATGCAATTTGACAACCTGAGATATTGAAGATAGGTATTAGCTGATTGCTTTTGATTAAACCTGAGATTACCTGGGTTTGAACTATTGTTCTTTTCTGAAACTTGGAGATGGTTAAGTTGCACTGTCTTCTTGATTTATAATTAAATATGCTAACTTCATTTTCCTGTCACACTATAGTTCATTATTCCTTCACTGTTGTTCTCCTGAACACTGACACCTTGACACATCCTCTTCACTGCTTATTACTTCCTGTCAACACATTCCTGTATATTTTCAATGTGATACTCTCTTTACTGTCACATTTGTCAGTCCCTGTTTTCTGATGCAGGGTTCACATGGTTTAGTTTCTTTTTGCAGCGCCTTGTAATTCCTACATTCATTCATGATCACATAATTTCCCCCCTCACTGTCCAGTTGCTTGGACACTTGTTAGCTCACTACCCTACCCACAGCCCCATGTGACACACACCAGTTCACCATTGACACACTCTACACTGATATTTCCTGCTCTCACATACACTGTTTTCCTGCATAATTATAGTTCCTGCACATTGTTCACACATTGCAGTCACACTTTGTCACACATACACACACAACTCTTAATATGTACTGTCACATTTGTTACTTCCTCTTCACAGTACACACACACACTTTTACCTCCTCTCTAGCTCTCCATCTTCCTTCTATATATTATATAATGTATATGTGTTTGTATTGTATAAAATGTGTGTGGAGGCATATATGTTAGTGCACCTTTGTATATATATTTAGATATATAAATAGTGCATGTGATTCCATGATATAGTGTGTTGTATATGTATATAGGTGGTATGGCTTAGCTTTCAATATATATATATAGAGTGATAGGTTTAGATATAAGCTTGACTTGCTTAGACTAATGAAGTCTAGTGTAGACTAGTTAAGCCTAGTTAGACTTGTTAGACCTAGGTTTGACTTCTTGGTTGACCAGGGTTGACCAAGAGTTGACTTTGACCTAGTTAGACCTAGACTCATGTAGAGTACCTAGCAGAGCTTCATTTTATCATTTTAGACTTGTTGTGACTTGTGCTGTTCTGTTTAGGAGCCAGACACCACTCCTTGGACAGTACGATTCATATCGGACACTCAGTTACAGGCGAGTACATTCTCTGATCATTTCATATCTTGTTTAGAATTATTTCCTGCAGTAGATTACTTTACTTGTACGGTCACGACGGTCACACGGATTGGTACTATATGGATTCTTTCTTGAGATGTTATCCTTAGGGAGCATCGGGTACTACGTGTTCAGTGCGTTTCACTTACATGGCGTATCACTATGCTCTTGGTTCACTTGATTACTTGTGACATGTACCCTCATGATCACAGAGTCTCTTGAATCCTACACAGTTGGGTAACCCCTAGACTCCCCATTTATGGGACATCCATGTATCCCCTTCGCGGGCCTTGCATGTAATCATATAACATAACCTGAACCTGGCTGGATCCTTGTGTATTGATTGGGGGTACGGGGGAGTAGAAGTGGACATGTAAATAATATACCAGTAGTTTCTTCATTGAATCATTCCGTAGTGTCTTCATTGAATCATCCCAGGCCATTTACATGTTCATGTTGTACTCTGACTCACTAGTCACTGCTAGATCTCTATGTATAGTAGATATTCTATTACAGCTCTTCCTGTTTTACATACTATTTTTCTTTCAGTACCTGTATCTTACTTTGCTACATGTTCATATTTTCTAACCTGCTATGAATTGTTGAGATGTACTGTGCTCGCTCCTGTCCTGACTGGACCTGTTGAAAATATTACAAAGGACGAGGAGGAGGCTGGCCTGGACACCTACTACGGGGCAGCCCTAGATGACACCTGTGAGCTGGACCCTCAGGAGGATCCAGCAGTAGCTGAGGACTTTCCCCCGACTGCCTAGACTAGATAGTTAGGCTTTTATCTATTTGTAGTTGGATCATGTTTTAGCTAGACTCTTTATTGGAGATCAGTTTGTATATTCTTTCATGCTGTAGCTGAGTTTGTATTACTCTGGATATTGTTGGGATTATCTTAGACTATTTTATCTCTTTATTTCTTGAGTTATATTTCATATCGTGCTATCTCTTCCTTAGCTGTGATTGAGTTTGTTATTACTATGTCACCCCCGTTCGGGGAGTATAAACTGTTAGATGTTGAGACCTAGGATAGTGTTCTACCGCCGACACTGCGACGTAGGCTGGACGTATTCACGTCTCGTGCCCTTACTCTAGGGTGCGGGTCGTGACACTTGAGTTGGGAGGAACCGATGCTAAGAGTTAGCAAAATACAAGACGTGCTTGAATAACCTTACGCTGACAATAGCGAATGAGTACACGAGACCAAAGTATAGTTTGAACGGGATGGTTATGCACGCAGCCTTTTGGCTAAGTTATGCCGAGTGCCGCACACCTAGACTCTATGGTGCAAACGAGTTGCGAGCGAGATTGACTATCGCTCGGACGAGAATAAGGGAGACTTAGAACGTATGTTGATAGAGACGCTACTTCACCGGCACTAAAGCGAGATGAGAGATGGTTCTTAGACTTTAAGGAATGGACGAACGCACGATTGAACACATCGATTGGGAGTCAAATGATCTTTTGAGGATTTGTAGAATGACTTGACTCCGAGTGGTGTATGTGATAGCTTCGAAGAAGGAAAAGAGCGAGTGTCGACGACTAATCGAGTGGCTCGAACCCTGAGTGGTGTATGGACGTTATAGAAATTGTTCGAGCGAGACTAAAGGATTTGCGGATAGAGCGAGTATGTCGGCAAGCGATGATATCGCACAAATTTAAGCCTTAGAACGAGTAACGCTTACTTGGTTTTGACTTCGATAGTCTCAAACGAGATATCGTTCGGACGAATTAAGAATACGTAGTACAAAGTTACGAAACGGTTGAATAGATAGTCGGAACGATGAAACGAAGGGAGGTCTTGGTCGAGGAAACATAGAAGATCGGGCATGCGATTTTAAATCTAGTCGAAGGAATTGAAACTTGAGTTAAGGTGAAATACCCATGGACGAGATCAAAGATAGCACGATCGGAAGATAGCGTGCATAGGAAACATTGATTTGAAGATACGAGAATGACTAAGAAATTAAAATTGATATTGCTCGATGAAGAGTTAGCACGAGACAATGTGAATTGAGGAATTAAGTTGCACGACTCGGAATTCGTTGCAAAAGGAAGATCGTCAGGTTATGTGCATCATCGATGGTATTGAGGCGTATCAAAGATCGATGTACGATAACTCGGGGGTACTCCGATTCGATAAATGATGATCGTGTTAGAAGTTATTATTTCAAGGGATGCTATGTTGGAGATCTTGATAGAAATGAATGTTTGGATGAAGAAGGAAAGTGACTTGATTGTTCGGTTATAACCACAACGACAACGATCTTATCTTGCGCGAGCGCAACTCCAGCCTCGCGCATGCGTCACGTCGAATTTGGGACAATCGTTCCGCATGAGCGTTGGCATGGTGATTCATGTCCAGCGGGAATGATCGAACTCGAAATACCTTGACATGGCAATTTTGATTGCTTCGACTTGTGGTTTGAAGCGAAGGGGAATCGGAGGATTGATCGGACTTATGAGGGACAACGAAGAAAACTTGAGGATTGAGTAGATCCAATTCGCGTATCGAAAATGAGTAAGTATAGATTCAACGCAAGAGTTACGTCCCGATGAGGACGATTATTCTATGGGAACGTTGATATAGTGATTCATGTCCGCCGTGGATAATCAGACTTGCGTGAGATCGGGACATGACATATTGCAAGGCTAGACGACCTTGTGATCGACTACGTGAATTGGATAGGATGGATAGGTAAATTATATCAAACATACTTGAAGAGATAGACTATGGTAATTGCTAGTACAGACACACGAGATTGACATGTCAAGGATTTGATTGAGGACAACATATCGTAGGATGACTTTCCTAAACGAGCTTAGACATGGAGCGGAGAATGTGTTGATGCAAATAGGAGGAACACTGCTTGATGTTTAGAAATTTGAGTGAAACAAACTTGGGTAGAAACTCCCGTACAAGCGAACAAATGGTTTGACCATAGGATTTGGGGCGAACGTCGTGCAACGACCTTGCATGATGGGCAATGGACTTGACGTGTAACTATGACCTTGTGAGCTGACCTAGCGGATAGGCGGACGACCCTATGCCGAGTGATTGAACCTGTGCGATGGCATTTATAGTATCGTCTGGACGGACGATAGACTTGGGCAACAAGACTTAGTAGAACGGGGAACTGGGAGTGTGCGTGAACGACGGCGAGATTGGCCCCAAACGAAGGAAAAAGATAGGAATGGATGATGCGTAAGTAAAGTTGGGATAACGAATTGACTCATTGATGGGAAGACGTACTCGATGAAATTGTGATACTTGATCTTGAATCGGACGGAAATTGCTTAAACTTGGTCGACTCAACTAAGAAGAAATCGTATTAATTTCGTAGACAAGAACGCTTGAGAAATGAATCGAATCATCTCGATGACCTAGATAAACGATAGTGAGATGCACACAAGTTCGGTTTTAAATCGAAGTTAGCAAAACGATCGGCAAATCAAAACTATCACGAGTAGCTTGTCCGACTTCGCTAATCGCTAAGCTTGGTTGAAATGTACGTATTCGGGGGACGCCTTGAATATGTGCACGATCTTAGCTCAGCGATATGATGAACTCGAATGCAGCTGCAAGTGGGTGTTGCGATGCGCATGAACGAATGAGTGAGTTAACCTCAACCTACGACTCTCGTATTTGACGAATTATAACGCACCCCGTGCGACCGTTTCAATCCCATGATACGTCGAAATAGTAGTCGAAGAAATACGACAATTGAATAAGCACCATCAACTCTGAAATGAATGAAAAGCCATTCAATAAAATCGACCAAACGTATGCGATACGGAACTTGGAAAGGTATCGAGTATAGTTCGATGCCATCGAACGGTAAAGCCATTCGATAGGAATTGTCTAAGGTATGCACACGACGATGAGTAAAGGAACGGAAGGATGACCCGCACTCAGGAAGTCTCGAGGACGAGACTTGTTTTGAGTGGTGTATTATGTAATGACCCGCTCTGCCCTAGCGGAATGCCGATTCAAACGACAAGTGCGATGACTCAAACGAGCCGTCAACCCGAAGAGTTGGCATCGACCTGATGAAGAAACGATGTAAGGCTTACATTGGTCCGTCAAGATGAATCCAGACTTAGACTTTCAAAGGCGCGCTCGGAGTATCGCTCGGCCGATGCGAACATCGCTAAGGTGGGTGGCTCCGATGAACCTGTCTTTGCTTAGCCTAGACACATAACAATACGGACACTATAGCTAGAATCGCTAGGCGTCAACACCGTGCATGCTAATAAATGAATGACTCAACGCACCTAGATAAGGGAATAATTCTATCTTGTATGCTTGTATAGAATATGGAAAAGAACATAGAAAATGTGAGAACTCTCGCACCGTGCTCCACGCTCGTGCTAAGGCACAAGCTTACGTTCAAGTCCCTATGCGTTCAACAATGAAACAATGAATGGTTTGCAACAATAAAACGGAAAGACTATCAACATAGTCGTTCCGAGTAGAGTATAGCAACATTGAAAGACTATGGGACCGATGGGTCGCCAAGACGACTCCCGTACAGGGAGTTGCAAAATAAATAAATGAATGAATAAGTGAATGAATGAATCGATGAATGAATGAATGAATATGTGAATGAAATGAATCAATGAACAAACAGACAAGTGAAAGAAAGAAAAGAAAGAATGAAGAAAATATAAGAAAGAAAGGAATGGTTAGCGACAGGTGTGACGGGCACGTGCAACGGGGCTCGCTACCCGCGCTGCACGGATGCCAACCTGGTCGATAACGCATTATGGCTAAGGGTTAGCCTATGGCCCAAAGACAGCCGTTAAGTTAAAATGATAATAAAATATGAAATGGTCGTGGACGGCTCGTGCACGAGTGAAAAAGGGATTCCAAGGGCAACGAACGACGTTTTCGTGGCCGACCTAGGTGGAATCATGGCCTACGGGCAGACAGAATGTGCGGACTTGGGCACATAACCAAACGTAGGGCCGGTTATTCAATAGTCTATCAAGGTGTACCAGCCATCACGCTTGATAGATGAGAATGCCACAGGGGAAAATATCCAAAATGGCTCATATGCCAGCGACCGGTACATATAGATTTAAGTGGGCTTTGCTGGTGGCAATCCACATGCAAGTCCTTGCATTGAAATCAAAGTAGTCTAAGTTAACTGAACAAAGCGCCTACTGAACGGGCTTGAAATGTATTACACCAAATGATAAAGAGTACTTCATGAAATGAGTTCAAAGCAGACACGCCTACGACGCGCTAGAACCTGAGGCAGGGACACGCCCTTGAATACTGAATGTTTACAAGAATCACGTTAAGTTATTACATATGAATTGTTTACTAACTTGGTTTGCTTTGGACAGGGAAGGCCGGACGGTAAGTATGGGTAAGTCATGCATGTATTTCCATGCGACACTTGAAATTGGCAACACGAGATAGGCTATGAAATATGCCATGAAATTGATCCTAAGGAAAGATTAGAAAGACAATGAATGATAGAGATGCACAAAAGTAAATATAACATGTTTGGTAATGATAACATTATGGGCGAGCTAGCCTCCCCACCAGTGCATAACAATGTACTGATAACCCCACAGTCTGCTTGCAGGAAGCAGGAAACGTCGACGGGTGTGGAGCTTTCTTCGAACGTGCTAAGGCGTGGAGCTATCTCTGGAGCCTTGGAACGTTGCAAGGAGCTGAAGCACCCTATACAGGACATAATGTATCGGAACATCGCCATGAATCATTCTATCTTGTAAGCCACTTGGCACGCCTTTTATGTTTCAGAGAGAGAGAGAGAGAGAGCTTGAGAGACTTGTAAACTCGGCCTAGCGCCGCTTGTAAACTTCTTGAATATCAATAAAGAGTTGAATTCGCTTCAATTTGTGTTCATTTACTTTTCGCTGCAAATGGGGACACTCTGTGGCCTAGCTCATATCGGCCGTTTCTGGACTTAGCCTTGCACGGGCGCAACCTAGACCCGTACGACATCACGCCTTAGCGAGGATGATCGCTCCTGCGGGAGCGGGGCGTGACACAATTCATCTTATAATATAGGTTACAAAGGGATACGGTTAAGGAACTTATGGAAGGGGAATGAGTGAGTCAAGATATGGGGACTACATCATAGGTATAAGGACCTATTTCATAAAATTTGGTTTTATAGTCCAAATATGGCTATATGCAATGATGGGTTTAACTGGGTCTTAATGGATTCCCTAATTGGACATCGATCCTTGATTTAATGAATCATAGGCCTTAATCTATATTGGCTAGGTGAGATGTTATGAAATCAATCTGAGCCATTCCTAGTAGTTAGGGTAATCATATATAGGTTCTAAGTCAAGTGGTCGGACAAATTTTTCAGCTGGTTTGGTTTACCAGGTTCCTAAAGCCCGAGATTACGCCTTCTGTGACTTTTGTGTTTAAGTAGCACAAGAAAACTCATTTGAATGGCACACTAGTGGCATGTGCATAGTTGGCTTCGAGTAGATCATAACCATATATTGGGTTAAAAGATTTGAGTCGAGGTTAGATCTCTAACTGAAGTCAGAAAGGACAGTGGTATTATGGTAGGGGTTATAGTTAGCCTTTTTGACTAGAAAGTTGCATCATAAAAATAGAGTACAAGAGGACATGTTTGAGTGGGACATGATATGCCTATATGGAGGTGGGCTCGTCTAGGTCTTGCATATGAAATTTGTTGGAAGGTAACAGCTGGTCTCGTGCTCTGAATATTAATGTCACGTTCGGGGACACCAATGATCTAAATGCAAAGTGGGAATTCACGAGTCACTAATTTATGATCCTAGTGAGAACCAATTTACCTCAATCAATCGGTGATCACATAATTCCTAAAAGTAAGAATGACTTACAATCTATTAACTCTAGAGACTAGGATATGGTTTTAGGAATAATGAGGTTAGGAATATTTGAGTCGCGATATCGTACCTTGACCATTGGTAATAATAAGTCACGATATGATCGATAACGTGATATGGTAGTTATGAATCAGTTTCGAGGATCGTACCCCGATTTCTAATAAATAAAAATGATTGCGTACAATGATACATGAGTCGATAGAATAGAAGGATCCACTCTTCTATAGTATATAGGAGCTTATCGATGGGATAACAAACTTTAAGGCACGTCATATGAAAGATCTCTAACGGCTAAGTTCTATTTGTATTAAGCCTGCCAGACAACGGTCATAAGGTTTTTAATGGTGTCGAATGTAGTGCTCATGCCTTGATGTTAATAACTAGTAAATTATCATATGACAGAGTATTATGCTATGGTATTGGCTAAGCTAGTGATTGTGATGTTCCAATGCTAAGTCAGGTCTTAATAAAAAAATTTGCATAACTAGAATAATACATGTTGGACTCAAATCTCGGGATGGATGTCTACTATTGTCATGGTAAATGCTTGTCCTTACTTTTTCTCTATTCCTCTTATGTCTAAACTGTGGGGCAGGGTCGAGTAAGGGTTGGCTTAAGGTATACGGGTTGATAGTTAAAGCAAGAATCGAGAAGAATAATTAGAGACTCACAATAATTTGTTCTTTGAGAATAGATAGTCTCCTTGGTTGATGTTTTGACCAAGGGTAAGACCCTAATCGTCCTCAAATTTAAATGACTAGAAGGTCATGTTATTAGTTTTAGGGCCGAGGGGGGGACAAGTAGCTCAAGGCAAGGTTATAGTCACATGGCTTTATCGATAGTTGCTACACTAGTGTGTATAACTATCATGGTTATAGGGGAATACTCCGGGACTACTAGCATTTGTTTCTCCGAGATAGGTGACAGGAGACAATAAAAAGTTCAAGGGAGATGTTTCGACGCATGCTCAATCTTTTTAGGATTCGCTTCTTCTGGTACGCTCACAACATAACCGTCTTCAAACCCCAGTAGTTAGTTTTTGATATAATCGTGCAACCGATCCAAGAAATTGACACGAAGTCGATCAAAATTCTGATCGCAAAACAGGGCAAATACAGTCCAATCATTCACGTTTGAAGATCGATTCCGATCGATCCAGTGCCATATTAGAAAAATTCTATTTGAACACAATTATAGACAACATATAGGACTTCACGACCCTTTTTATGGATTTGGAAATCATCGACTATGTGTCGAGAAATCGAATCCCAAAGTTTACCGAAAAATTATTTTAAAAACTAGAAAAACCATCAATACGACGTGCGTCCCGCCAATTCGGACGATGTGGTCACGAACCGAAAGGATAGAAAGGTGCGTATCGGCTTTGTGGACGTGTGGGCTTTGAAAGAATTCAAATTGGTCACGTATACGCGACGAATTTGATGCGTATCTGTCGAAATTTACCATATCGGCCCCTTTGCAAATTTTCCAATTAATTCGTGTATGCTCGTCAGATCGAGACGAAACTTGTGCCAACAGGACCGTATCGTTTTTCTGGTCCTGTATGCCAAGTTTGGTCCAATTCTGAGATAGTTGATCGGATCGCCGTTTCGTGGGCCCCATGATCCGATTCAACGGGTGATTTTGTGCACGGCCCACCAGAATCCAAAACTGGATATACCGTTGGGTTCGTATCATCAAAAAAATTCGTAGACATGTAGTTTGATGACTTTAGAGACCATTGACTTTGGCACGCTTTTCGGTGCAAAGCGGGTACAATGACGGACACTATTTTGGCCCGAAATTACCGTTTTTCCCCTGTGTCCAGAATTAGACTTAAGGACAGGCAATCATAGCTAATTTGACTATTCTGAGAATGTTGGCAATGTTTGTTTCAGCTTTCGGAGACAGTTATGATGATTTGGACTTTACAGGTCACTAGTTGACTATATTTTGTGGGATCTGCGTGCAACCTCCAAGCAAGTATACCTTGCCTCCCTCTACAGTTTATTTACATGCATATTATTATTATTATTATCTAGTTTTACTAGTTGATTATTTGTATGTGGTTTGTATATCATGCATACTAGTATATATATAGTCCTTGTTTATAGTTAATTTTGTGGTGCATATTGGATTGGTGCTCTCGTGTATCTTGATTGGGTCGTGTAATGTCATCACCTGTACTTGGACTAAGTCACATCATGTCATAGGATGAATAAGTCATAACGGAACTGCTGTACCTTGAATTCTTGAAGCTAACCTGCGAGTCCACATTAGGGGCGAGGGTTAGTAGTTATCTGTATCTTGATTCCTGAAGCTAACCTACGAGTCCACACTAGGGGCGAGGGTTAGTAGATATCTGTCCGCACCTGCGAGTCCACACTCGGGATGAGGGTGTTGACTTGACTTGCACCAGAGAGCCTACTCGGGACGAGGGTATTTACATCAGAGAGTCCTCACTTGGGACGAGGGTATTGACTTGACTTGTATCAGAGAGTCGACTCGGGATGAGGGTGTTTACACCAGAGAATCCACTCGGGACGAGGGTGCCTTGCCGTGAACTAACCAAAGAGTCCACACTCGGGACGAGGGTTAGTACTAACCAGAGAGTCCACACTCGGGACGAGGATTAGTGATTAGTTCAAACCTGCGAGTCCACTCGGGGCGAGGGTTTGGTATTCCATTGATCTCATGTTTGCTTGTTCATTCAGCAGTTCAGTTACGTGTAGTTGTTCTTGTATCCCAGTTTATAGTTTTCTGTTAGTAGCCACTTGTTGTTAGTCACTTGTTATCAGTTTGGTCGCGGTCTCTTGCCATGTTAGTATCGTTCCTTGTTTATATCCTGTTTATATTATCATGCATGATTAAACTGCTAGATAGGCATGTTTTTATGTATCTTGCAATGTCCTCTGAGGACCTGATGATCTCTTCAGGTTTAGCGACTGCATGGAGTTAGTTAGCAGTTCTGGATAGCGGATGATTATGACACTTGTGGGTTCAGAAGATAATTATATTGCTTGCGAGATTCAGGTATCGGTACCATGTTTATTATCCAGCTCGTGCTTTCTTTTCATTATCATGAGGAATCCTATTCATTGATTCAGTTATAGACTCTTGTTATATTCTTTGGAGTCTTATCGGACATTATGCTAGTGGGCTGCAGACCACTATCCATATTTGTTCATTCATGTTTCGTACATTTATTGTGGATTTGAGATATAGATTTATTTTGCCATGATTTGGCAGTATACTATAGCCTTGACAGCGTTTACGTATTCGAGAGGGGCTGGAGTCTGCTCGATACGTAGCTGGCTTGCTCACGTACTTGCATCCGAAAAGCGGGTACGGGTCGTGACAAGATGTCATCGAATTTGAATACGGGGTTCAAAGGCGATTGAGTAATTCAAAGGAAGTTGTCAAGATAGTTGCAGATGAGATCCTAGAGACATTTATATCTCAATCCACATAGGATAATTATATGAAGAGCGAACCAAGTGCACTAAGGTTGATCAGACCATAATACACCAATTCTAAGTAGACAATATGTTAATGGGCATCCCTAGTATACATATGTCCTGAACAAGCTTGATAAAGAATAGGCTTGCAAAACTAGGCTATAAGTAGCATCATCATTCATGGTAGTGCAAGTATAAGTACGGGGGATAATGATAAAAGCAGTTATAAATAGTTCAAGTTTCATAAGGGTCTAAGTCTTGTCCGGTGTTCTTGCTTATACCGTCGTCCTACTATCTCTAGTATCAGGCTGTGGTTGACCAATGGAGTATGGGCTACTAAAACTCTAGATTCTAGGTACACCACTTTTCCTACGCTAGATATATTCAGTGCCACCCAATTATACTTTATTATTGGGTTATAAGAACACGGGGTGGTAGAAAATCAAGGTGATTGAGAAATATCACAAATATATCTAGTATGAGTCATCTTCCTAACCTCTACATCAAGCATAAAGGGGAAAAGATATTATTTACAGTAGAAAAGAATCAACCTGAAGGAAATCAAGGTAGTCGGACGAGATTTCGAAATTGGAATCAAAGGAGGAGATCAAGCATGTAGATGAGATACCTATATTCTAATCCTATATGTAGGCTCATATAGGTACAGTAACGTAACCGATGTGATAAACTCGACCTGTATGGGCCACCACAAAAACATGTAATGCTCCAGTCCCACATACTTAGGATTAAGTACGTAGACATGCCAGCTTTATACGTAAGAAGATACTCCAATGTATAGAATTTCCATATGTATACATAACCTGTAAAATGCAGTAAACCATGATAACTAAATCTCATCCATAGAATAAAAGAATAATAATATAAATCAACTATAAATTTTGATTTTTATACATGTAGTTGGGCGGAGACAAATCCACTACCAACCATTTTAAATAGGAGAAAATATACAAGGAAAGGAGGGATAAATAGCATGACGAACCAAGAGCAATCATCTTTAAAGGAATGGAGAAGATCATGGCCTTGGCTAGAACACCAGCAAAAAGTCACAAAGCACACACCTGGAGAGATCACCAGGTACTCAGAGGGACGTAACAAGATATAGGAAGAACATGCCATAATATACTGTGATATATAATAGAAATAACGTGATGCATGCAATAGGGTTCTTAATCGTTCTACTGTGAACATGCAGTTGAGACACAATCCTTCGACGCATGAGCCTTGGCTGATAATAGAATCCGGTATAGTCTCCTCTTGGGTACCAGTGACCAAGCGCATAACGTTCAAGAACGTCAGTGGCCATCCTGAGGGAGTAAGCATACCCGTATCTCCAACGGAGCTTCCGGGTTACAAGAGAAATTGTAATAGAAGCCCATACGTCAGGTATTGTTCTCCCCACCCAATGCCTAGTATCGTCATCTCCATAACTAATATGAACATCTAGTAACCGCTAAGTCTACTAGCCTGTAATTCTATTGGCAGTTACTCCTATCCGTCGCACACCTCAGACGTATCGGTGGCCTGCCGACTACACAAGTACGTGTCCTTCATGTGACTCACAATACGTGATAAAGCATGTGTCAAGGCCGTATGAGATATACTAATACCTCATCATCAATGGGTGGTCACTAGGCTAAGTCAATGCAAGAAAATAGAACAAAAGCAAGTAAAATGACCGATACAGTCGCTTGCACCCAAGTGTGACTTGGACGCACAATGATATAAATCATGCAGTATATAATAAAATTGAATATAAATAACTGAAAAATAAAGTAAAGTAATAACAGAGTATGGTGGCAAGGTATCTTCCCTAAGGTTGGGTACAAAAGGATAGGTTCTAGTAGCTCGAACCGGCAAATTGATGAACCAAGAAAGCCAAATCACTCAAACGTCCTCGGATGTTGAAATAAACACCACGAACGTTTTTGGTATGAAAGATATATCTTGAAACGCCTGTCCAAAAGTCTAATTCTGGATACAGGGGTAAAATCATAATTTCGGGTCAAAATGATGTCCGCCGTTGGACCCGTTTTGTACCGAAATATGTGCCAGTATCTATGGTCTCTAAAGTCGTCAAATTATATGTCTACGGGTCCGGTTTGAGGATACAAACCCTACCGTATGACCAAAGTTGGATTTTGGCAGGCCGTGCACAATTTTGCCCGTTGGATCGGGTCGCAGGCCCGCCAAATAGGCATTCCGATCGACCTTCTCAGAATTGGACCAAACATGGCATACAGGACTAGAAAAATGATACGATCATGTTGGCACAAGTTTCATTTCTATTTGACGAACGTGCACAAAGTAATTGACTAATTTGTAAAGAGGCCGATACGGTAAATTTTGACGGATACGCATCAAATTCGTCACGTACACGCAACCAATTTAAATTCCGTAAAAGCCCATACGTCTGCGAAGTCGGTACACACCTTTCGATGCTTTTGGTTCACGACCACGTCACCCGGATTGTCGGGACGGACTCCGTATCGGGGTTTTCTATGTTTTTAAAAATAGATTTTTTGTCGACTTCAAACAAGTTTTAAACAGAATATAATAAGTAATAAAATAAAGTAATTAATAGGTTTTAATCTTGATCTGGTCGTCTAAAACATTATTTAAGTAAATTTCTAAGATTAGTGATAGGTTGGCCGCAAATCGACCGTAAACATGGGTAGTCGGGACAGTTTCTATAGTCCAGAAATCGAGATTTTTCTCGGTTTTGGAACAAGATTCTTGACGTGCACAAAGAGAACTAAAATAAAATAACTTAAGGAAGTTGGAGTCGGTTAGGTTAGGAACACACCTGTGAAAACGGTTCTCGAAACGATAAACTTTGGAGAGAAAATTGTTTGCCATTGATTGTAAAAGTACAGAACAATTATCGGAGGACTGAACTTAGACTCACAATACAAACTCGCTTGTACAAAGAAAGCCTAGGGACGAAAACCTAGGTACAGCAATCTAAGTACAATTGTTTATTTTAGATTCTGGGGGGTGACGATAGAGGCTCAGGAAGGCGACGGCAGCCCTGCCTTACTCCTTGGACGATCGGTATGCAGCCTTGGCTCCTTGTGAAAAGATGGTTGGCGTTTGATGAAGAAGTGCTCTTTTTGCTCCTCTGTTGCTCTCCTGGCTTCTCTCTCTCTCTGTGTATTCTCTCTCTGACTCTGTATATTTTTATTCTTTTTGTTGCCGGTCCTTGTGCAAAGAAATGATGCCGGCTATTTATAAGAGTGGGGTATGATCATTAGGGTTTGCTAATGATCATTTGTTTGGAATGTCGGTGCTCCTTCAATCTATTTGAACCCTTGATCCTGATTACAATGAATCTCGACCATTAATGAGGATAGCACCGAATCTTATGAGCAATTAATGCTGATTGCTTTAAATCTTTATGATTGATTATACCAATGCCCGATTGCTCGCCACGTGTCCCATTGGCTTGATGATAAATGATATGCCCTGATCTTAGTAATTATGACGATGATGTCAAATATACTTGTTGGGATTCGATTAGATCCTTGATCGATTCGATGCCACATATTTTAATTGTGGGTCCTGCCAGAGCCGCATAGGATGGGCGACACTTGAACCGTAGGGAGATACTCCTCGTGAGCCGCATGGGACAATGTTTTATCGAACCGCAGGGAACGAACTCTCAATGAGCCGTATATACATAGTCTTTGCGAGCCGCATGAGCTAGCATTATATTGAGCCGCAGGGGCTGAGCTCTTAGTGGGCCGCATATAGCTGATTTCTGCTAGTCATATAGGGTGACTTCTCAGTGAGCCGCATGAAGCTGTTCTCTCTTTAAGCCGCATGAGATTTGCCACGTGGCAACCTAGGATTTCTGACGGATTGGGTCAGAGATCTTCTTCTTTTCCCGAAGCGTCTGTCATAATGGCAGAGCCATTATGACACTTTATGCCAGAGTCGCCACAGTCGTCAAATCGTGTCAGAGCATTAAATGAGGCCACTATTCAAAGGGCCAGCTGTAGGGAAGGATCTCAGGGGGATACGTGGCATGGATCGAGCCGCATATTCCTGCTGAACCGTATACACTCTCGAGCCGCATGAGACAGAGAGTCTTCCTTTAAACTGTATAAGACATCTCCCATATGAGCCGCATGGGCTTCGTATCCGGAGCCGCATGGACCATTATTCTGATATTTTCCATGCTTCTACAGGACCCCCTTCAAAGTTTTCAATTTGCAAAATTGAAACACTTTGAATAAGAAGCATGGTCCCGTTCATGCCGCATAAGTGTCCCAGCCGCATAGATTCATCTGTCCGCATAGGCTCTTTGCCACGTGTCCTGACTACGTGTGCAAATCTTTATTAAATGCTCTTGATTTGTTTTCGAATTAACGCCGTCTTTTGGGGGAGGATCCCAAAGTCTTTATTCTTTTGATTGTCCAGTTTGCCTCGACAGCCGAAGGGTCGATCACGTCGTACGAGGCGTCGGTTCATAGTCCTTCTGTCTATAAATATGCGTATGTTCGGTTGGATTTTTTTAGACTTTTTCTTGACCAAAAGCTTCTGTCTTTGTCTCCTTCCTTCATCTGACCAACCGAAATGGCGCCTAGGATTTCCAAAGTTGTGAAGAAGGCCACGGCGAAGAAAAAGAAATCAGCTTCGTCTTCGACTGTCGTTTCCCCTGTCCGCCTTGACGTTCACGTCGCCATCGAAGGTAACAACTGTGTAGAAGATAGGGTCTGCTCTACTGCCTACTTTGTGTACAAAACCACGTGGTTCGCATACATGTCCTCTGATCGTGCCGTATGGGATGTACCCCATGTCTGAGCCGTATACAAGTTCAACTTACGTAGTCTGTATATATATTCTGTGGCCGAGCCGCATGGAGTATACTCCATGCGAGTTACGGGGTCCGCCTACACATCTCATGATCAAGTCGCATGGGGTGTGCTTTATGTAGGAGCCGTATGTGAGTTAAACTTACGTGGTCCGCATATACGTCCCATGACTTGAATCCGCATGAGATTTTCCCCATGTTCGACCCGTATGCGAGTAGCCTTCAACGAGCCGCATGACTCTTTAGAATATCTTTTACTTCATTTTGTTGTTTTGTTCTTGCAGTCTCTCCGCTGGACGCTGAGGTTGCAGTGACAGAAGAGCCGCCGCCTCCTGCCATCGACCAGGGGTCTCCCTTTGTGACAGAGACGAAGAAGGAGGAACCGTCGTCTGCGCAGGATGGTCTCTCTCCAAATGTCGAGGCTATTGGGGGTGGTAGCTCTGGGAATTCTGATGCTCCTATTCTGGACGAGGATCTCCTTCAACTGCATCCCTCGTATGTGAAGTGGTTGAGGGATTGGTATATGCGTTTCTGTAACTAGGTTTTAGGGATTCCTTGTATGTTTCTGTCTGTTTAGCTGTGGTTTGTGTTTTCCCTTTTCGTCTGAAGAAGTAATGAAGAATTTCCTTTGGTTTCTGTTTGTTAATTGTGTGAATGTAGCTGGACATTCCAATGAATGGAATGTACTTGCTTCCCTCTTTTCTTGTAATGGTTATCTTTGGTTCTGTGTGAACTTTGTATCCCTAGTATAGACTATGACTGGGTATTTATTCTGAAAGAGTGGGGTTATATCAAATCTGGGGACTTTATTCCCCCAGTGGAATCTTTGCTCATCTGGGCGACGTAGTTGACTTCAGAGTCAATGTGTCGAACTAGTCAGTGGTTTGAGCGGTCGACTGTCTCGCTGACGGACTATTTCTTGATGTTGTGTGCCTCTAAACCATAGTTGTTCCTCTGTCTTGTCTTGCTTGTTTTCTCTTTATTTCTATCTTGTAGCAGCGATATAATCCCGGAGGATGTGAAACTTTGAAAATGGATATGTTTCGTCTCATCTTTTCTTTCTTTGTACTTGGGTGTTTTGTGGAACTGGACTTGCTGGAGGATTATTTGTGGACCTGTTATCCTAGACGTACCTTGGTTTTAAGTACGGATAACAAGTTTGGACAGGATGTCCGGAACAGCCGTGGTAAAGTGGTCATGGATGTTCTCGGTGCTAAAAAAAGGAATGCCGTAGAGCAGCTGGGCTCCCGGGGCATGGTGGAGTAGTGGATTTATGCTAAGAAGCTTAGCAAAGGAATATTTGTGGACCTATTATCCTTGGCGTACCCTGGTTCGGGATACATTTAATAGGGTGAAAGGAAAACCAACATATTTGCTCAGAGGTTATGAGGACATGGCAAGCATGAAGGTTTTACCGTGGAACCTTCCTGCTCAGAGGTAGTGAGGACATGGCATGAGAGGTTTCATGGGGGATATTTATGGTCAACAGCGGACATTTGTGGACCTATTATCCTTGTCGTACTCCGGTTGTGGGTAGAGATAATAGGTCGAAAGGAGACCGACATACTTGCTCAGAGGTAATGTGGACATGGCAAGCATGAAGGGTTCTTCGACGGAGCCTTCCCACTCAGAGGTAATGATGACATGGCAGGAGTGGGCTCAATAAAGAGGGAGTACATAGAACGACTCAGAGGTAGGAGAACGTGGAGGTTCTATGTGAGGGGCGGTTTGTTTTTGGTGGAAGTGAAAACGATTCAGAGGTAATGAGGACATGTCCGTTTTCGGAAATTTATGGATCGATTACCCTTTTTGTGCACTGGGAGTGCGGGTATTGGATCATGAGAGAGGATCTCTTCCTGGAAAGCAAGTTCAGAGGTATAATCATACATGACTTACTATCTGAAAGAGTGACCGAAATGTGAGTTCAGAGGCACCAACGGGTACATAACTCGGTAAATTAACATATTGAGAAAGTGGGAGTCCAGCGGCACCAGCGGGTACATGACTCGATAATCTAAAGGGGATGTAGGGGTGAGTTCAGGGGCACCAGCAGGTACATGACTCGATGATCTTGAAATGTTGTGGGTGTGAGTTCAGTGGTACCAGCCGGTACATGACTCAATAATCTAAAATGCTGAGGGTGTGAGTTCAGTGGTACCAGCGGGTACATGACTCGATGACCTTGTAGTGAATGTCATTTAGACATAATATTTCTTTAGGAACTTGCCGTTGACGGGCAGCATGAGCAAGTCTCCGTTTTGCTTTGCAAGGCGGTAAGCACCGTTGGAGAATACCGTCTCAATGATAAATGGGCCCTCCCACTTTGGCTAGAATTTGTCGGTGGTCTTGTGAGTCATGACCATTGGCCTCCGGACTGCCAAGACGAGATCGCCTACCTGGAATGTTCTGGTTTTGACCTTCTTGTTGAAGGCTCCTGAGATGCGTGCTTGGTATAGCTCAATCCTTTGCTGAGCTAGGAGGCGCTTTTCATCTAAGGCCTCTAACTCTTGCAGTCGACGTCGGTAGTTATCATCGGTTGTCAATTGGTGTGTGAGGGCGACACATAGTGAGGAGATCTGTGTCTCTAAGGGGAGGACTGCCTCACTTTCGTATACCAGGGAGAATGGTGTATTTTCGGTGGCTGTTCGGACCGTGGTACGATAAGCCCATAAGCACTCGCCGAGCTTGTCGTTCCAGTCACGTTTGTTGGAGGAGACAAACTTCTTGAGAAGTTTGATGATTGTTTTGTTGAACGCCTCTGCTAACCCATTTGCTGCCGGGTTGTACGGCGTCGAGGCGATATTCTGAATACGGTGCTTATCGCAAAACCGATAGAATGCGTGGCTTGTAAACTGCGGACCATTGTCATGGATGATCCTTTGGGGCAGTCCAAAGCGGTAGATGACGTGGTGTTTAAGGAAGCTGATCATGTTTGAAGTCTTGACTTCTGCGAGTGGGACAGCTTCCGCCCATTTAGAGAAGTAATCAGTGATCGCAAGTATGAAGCGATGTCCTCGGGAGGAAGGTGGGGTGATTGGACCAATGATATCCATTCCCCATGCTTCGAATGGCCAGGACGCCACTGTCGGATGTAAAAATTCGAAGGGTTGGTGGATGAAGTCCGCGTGGACTTGGCAAGCTTTGCACTTTCTAGCATAATCTATTGCATCTGCCACCATTGTGGGCCAATAGTAGCCCATTCGGCGAAGACGATCTTGCAGTTTCGGGCCGGGCTGGTGGGCCCCGCAAACACCGTCATGGGCTTCTCGTACGGCTTCTTTGGCTTCTGCGTTTGATAGACACCGCAGCAGTAATCCGTCGTAGGAGCGGCGATACAGCATTTTCGTCTCTGTATCGTAGAAGAATCTGAGGGAACGCCTTCTGATGGAAGTAGCTTCCTTTGGGTTCTCAGGCAGGATGTCGTAGACGACGAAGTTGATGAATGGTTGTCTCCAATCTGGGGCGTCATCGATCGTCTGTGCGGAATAACTTGCGACGAATTGCACATTGTTTTTGGGACAGACCAGTTCATGGCTTATCACTTCCACTGATTGCCGATCATAATTCGGAACTGCTAGGGAAGCGGCGAGACCAGCTAGGGCATCGACTTCAATATTTCGGAGTCTGGGG
Source organism: Iris pallida (assembly GCA_029216955.1). Lineage (NCBI taxonomy): Eukaryota > Viridiplantae > Streptophyta > Magnoliopsida > Asparagales > Iridaceae > Iris > Iris pallida. The sequence continues at coordinate 3,368,974 of JANAVB010032219.1, read as the reverse complement.
ACATGCTCGATGAAGAACCCCTCAAATGCCGAGATGATATTGATCGCTATTTGATGATAAGGGATCATGTCTTCATGGCGTACCTCGTACGAACCCCGGATCTGATTGACGATTAGTTGGGAATCGCCGTACGCTTCAAGGTATTCTACCCCCAGCTCTCTTGCAAGTTGGAGGCCAATGACCAGAGCGTTGTACTCGGCCACATTATTAGAACAGGGTTCAGTGAGGGAATAAGCGCGGTTAATCACCAATCCGGAAGGAGAGATTAGTACTACTCCGACTCCGACGACTATATTGCCTTTAGGTCCGGTCCTCGAAGCGCCGTCGAAGAACATTCGCCATATATTTTCGTGGGAGGTTGTATGCGAGTCTGCGACCTCATCTGGTATCTCTTCGTATATCCTGGAGGACTCCGAGCCTGGGTGGGCTGCCAAGAAATCTGCCAGGGCTTGACCTTTGACTGCCTTTTGGGGGACGAAGATCATATGATAAGGGGACAGCAGTATTGCCCATGTAGCGAGGCGAGAGCTGAGTGCCCCTGGTTTAGTCATGAGGACCCTGAGAGGGTTAACTCGTGAGATCACATGTATCGTTTGTCCGATGACATAGTGCCGCATTTTCTGAATGGCGAACACCAGAGCGAGGCATTCCTTCTCCACAGCGGTGTATCGGTGCTCTGGTCCAATCATCATTCGGCTGAGGTAATATATGGCCTGTTCATGGCATGCATCATTATTCTGTGCCAGCAGAGCACCGAGGGAGTGTTCCATTGCTCGTACATAGAGCAGAAATGGTTTTCCAGAGACTGGAGCTACTAAGACCGAAGGATTTGACAGATATTCTTTGATGCTATCGAAAGCACGCTGGCATTCTTCGTCCCATACGAATGAGACTCCTTTCTTCATGAGGTGCGTAAATGGCCGACATCGCCCGGAGAGGTTGGAAATGAACCTTCTGATGTAAGCTAGCCTTCCCTGAAGGCTTCTGAGTTCGCGGAGATTTCTCGGGGGACCCATCTCCATGATTGCTTTTGTCTTCTCGGGGTCTACATGGATACCCTTTGCAGTGATGATGAAGCCTAATAACTTCCCGCTAGATACGCCCAGGAAGGACTTCGTAGGGTTCATCTTCAAATTATGCGTCCGCATTAGGTCGAATACCATCCTTAGATCCTGCAGATGGTCTCCTTTGCTACGGATCTTGACGGCTATATCATCAACATAGCACTCCATCGTCTTGCGTAAGTGGTCTCTGAAGATGATGCTCATAGCTCTTTGATATGTGGTGCCAGCATTCTTTAAACCGAAAGGCATAACTGTGTAGCAGTACGTGCCAATCGGTATTCGAAATGATGTATGCTTTTCGTCGTCGGGAGACATCTTGATTTGGTTGTATCCCGAGAAGCCATCCATGAATGACATGCGCTCAAAGCCACATGTATTGTCGATCATGATGTCTGTGATAGGAAAGGGGAATTCATCTTTGGGGCATGCCTCGTTCAGATTACGGAAGTCGATGCAGATTCAAATTTTCCCATTCTTCTTGAGGACAGGTACTATATTGGCGACCCAATCGGGATGTTGCTCCTCACGAATGAAGCCGCTGGCTATTAGTTTGTTGACTTCAGCTTCGATCGCGTCCATGATGCTTGGGCGGAAACGTCGCTGTTGTTGTTTGACTGGCTTCGCATCTGGCCGAATATTGAGTTTATGAAGAGCGATGTCAGGATTTAACCCTGGCATGTCTTCATAGCTCCAGGCGAACACATCAATGTACTCCCTGACAAGTTTTAACAGCGACTCCCGTTCTTCGTTGGTTAGGCTTTCACTGATGAAGATCGATTTTGGAGAAGATTCGCTGCCGAGATCCACTTGTATGACCTTATCTTCAGTAGGAGGTTCTCTCAGTTTGAATCGCTTTTCCCATTGCGCGTCTAATTGCTGGGCCCGTGGCTCTAGCTCGAGGATTTCGGGGATGTCTTCGTCTTCCTCGTAAGCGTCGGCGAACGTCATGTTGACTGACATGACTTGTCTGAACACATCTCCGATGCTGGTATCTGAGTCGGAAGTTGGCAATCCGGTTGAATGTGACTGCCAGTCGCATTCTTCATCTGAACTTTCCGGGGTCATAGTAGGCGTTGCATACCCTAACCCGCATCGAGTTTTGTTATAGTGGTTCTATGGTTTGCCCGCCGGGACTGGCGGCTTCAAAGGTAATCGTCGCCCAGTGCCATAGTTCAATCCTGGCGTAGTCTCCAGATCATACCCCTGTTTCTGCATGAGATATTTGGATCGAGGGCTATAGAGATACAGAGGCAGTCTCCCGGCATCTGACCCGAGGTCGTCTTCTTCTATGGTGAGGGGATGAGGGTTGTTCGTCTGGCCGAAGATGACTGGCTGATCCCCTCCCTTGTGTATTCGGTAGGCGTCTTCTACTGGAGTAAGCTGGATTGCGGTGTACACATTTGTCACCTGTGTGTGTAGGTGAGCGCCTATGCCGTGTTCTATAGCATACATCGTACATAGCTTATTGAGCTCGATGTAGTTCAAAGATAACCCTTTATTGATGAAGTAAGGTATCTTTTCTAGGGGGATTACATCATCGGCGGAGGGGACATCAGTGTGGGCAGCCACATACTTGGCTAGCTCCGGTTCCTCTTCGGCTACCCCCTGTGTGAACGAAGACTGAGAGGACGACCTAGGAAGCTTGATCGTCAGTGGTCCAGTTGATGGAGCAGAGCGTAGATTCGTTGGCAGACTGGCGACCCCCAGTTTGGCATTCGATGTGGAGCGAGGAGTGGCTGGTTCGCTGGAAGTGTCAGACCTTGCATCGAGGCGACAACCTTTCTTGGGAAGGCGTATTGTCAATGGCCTGTCCGAGGGGTTGAGCTTCCCTGTTTGTGGTTGACTGACTCTTGGTAACCTGATTGTTAGTGGCTCCGTTGTGGGTCTCGGCACTTGGTCGGATCTCGGCAGCCGGATTGTCATCTGCTCCTCTTGCGCCGAGAGGCTGATCGCGTCCTTCCGCAGAGTGGCGGTGAGGGGTGCAGACTTGCCCGGTTTGCGAGCTTGGAGGTGGATCGTCAGGGGTCCTTCTGATCCCGTGGCTGTCTTAGTATGAGCTTGTGCGTCTCCTTCATCCAGGTGCCTTTTCGACTTTTCGTATAAACAGGAGTCCGAGTAGTAAGATTCGACCCGTTTGAAGGGATCGATGTCAGCAAACTCTGTCTTCACGAAGCCGTATTTGTCGACATATTTGAAGCACTGGTGTAGCATGGAAGGCACGATCATATAATCGTGTATCCATGGGCACCCCAAGAGGATGTTGTAAGAAGTGTCTGCATCTATGACGTAGCAGGTGACCTCGGATTGGAGATCGCCAATCTGACACTTCAGACGAATCTTCCCGATAGGGTAGCTCCTGCCCGAATTGAAACCGCTGATGGCGGTGCTTGTAGGTGTCAGGCGATGCATTGGGATACGGAGATGATGTAGCAGACCTTTAGGGATGATGCTTATGGAAGAGCCAGGATCAATGTGCATCCGATCCACCTTCACGTCGCCGATGTATCCCGTGTAGTATAGCGGGCGATCATGTAGGTTGGTTTTGATGAGCATGTCCTGCGGAGTGAAGACGATGTTGGGCATTGCTCCCGTACAGGCACTATCTTGGAGATCCATGGGCGAGTCCTCCCCAGTGAGGTTAGATTGAGCGAGATAGGCATCGGCATTTTGGAGTGCTTCGCTCAATGCAATACGAACGTCCTTGGAGAGCCTCAGGAGTTCGTATAATGACAATTTGGCCGGAGTGTTAGCCAATTGTGCTAAGATGTCAAAGTTGTAGGGCCTCTGTAGCCCTTGGGCTGCGTCCTTTCGGAAAGATTTGTCGAAGCGAGTCTCCTTCGGCCTAGGCTTGTCGGTCGTCGAAGGCTGAGCCGGTCCCAGAGCATCAGTTGTAGTGGGTTGATAATTTTTAGCTGGACTGTCAACCAAAGGTTGGGATTGCGCTCCGGACCGCGTGACGACGGCTGTAGCTTCCTCGTTGTCTGCTGAAACTGTGCGGCAGGTCTTGATTTTCCCACTCTTTTTGTTGGTGGGAGATGGTGTGGGCCGAGTTACTTCTGACACCAAGTCTGGATGGACCCACATGACCTCTCCTCTTGAGGTGGTGAGAGGTACTAGACCAGCAGCTTGTTCTCGGGGCGGAGGAAGATTGGTAATCTCCATTATCGCGAGAGGGACGGGAATTATCCCGTCTTGGGTCTCCGTTGGAGGAAAGTTGCCGAATTGTACGGACACCATATTGGCTGCTACGGTTACCTCTTCGAAGTCGATGGCCAGAGCGTTCGAATCGATGAGACTTTGGATGTACCGTTTTAGTTGGTAGCAGTCATGTGTAGCGTGGTGTACATAACGGTGGTAATGGCAGAACTTCGGGTTCTCCAAATCAGCCGGCCGAGGCTCCCGTCTTGGTGGAGGAAGCTGAATTCTACCTCCTTGTATAAGCATGTCTAAGATAGGCTTGACGTGGCCGTCTTCGAAAGAGTAAGTGATCTGAGGCCATTGCTTGTCTGCTGGCTGTGGCTCGGGCTTCTGGGCCGTGTCGGCCACCATAGCCTATTTTCCCTTACTGTCCCGATTGTTGGAGGGGTTACCTCCATTATCGTTGTTGAGACGCTTGTCCTTGTTTTCTCCTTCTGAGATGTACAACCCAGTTGGCGGGCCTTTTTCAGTCGTTCTTCAGCGCTTGTGGCGCTGATGATGAACGCCTTCCAATCTTTGAATTGACTCTCGCCCATCCAGAGACTGATCGTTGGAAGCAGTCTCTTTTGGCAGATTTCGATCAAAGAAGAATCCGGATTTCCGGAAGGTAGCTTCATGGCGGTCTGGCGGAACCGCTCGATGTAGTTCCTTGTTAGCTCCTTCTCCCCTTAGACGACGTCCATGAGAGTGGACATAGTGATGTCTTGTCCTACTTCATAGAATCGTTCCAAGAACATGCGCTTGAAGCCGGCGAAGGAATGGATACAGTTGTCCGGTAGATTGCGGTACCGATCAAAGGCGACTCCTTCCAATGCTCCAATGAATAACCATGTGAGGATCGCATCTTCATGGGGCAGATGGTCGGTGGTGACCTCAAAGTAAGTGATGTATCGACTTGCTGAGGTTTTGCCATCATATGGGTTGATGTTGAACGGCTTATATCTTGGTGGGAATGGAACATCCCTCCACTCAGCAGGGTATGGTTGCCGTATTCTGAGATCTTGAGCGTTTTCTCGGGCATGAAACATGGCACGGAGCTCCTGAACCTCTCTTCTTACTTCTCGGGTCTCATCTGTCGCGGCGGGGGCTGTTATTTCGGGAGGATTATTGCCCGGGTTTGGTGCTGCTGAGTTCGAATCTACATTGACCGCGGGTCCCGTGTTTGTTTGACCAGGCGCTCCTCCTTGTAAAGTGGGCAGGGCCGCTTTAATCTCGTCTACAGACTTGACCAAAGCAAGTAATATGGCTTCGAGACTGTCGATGCACTGGCGATCACTGGAACCACCTTGATCGCTGTCCGTCATGAACACCGTTCTTACGTGAGGAGTGATGGAAGGAACGGTGGAGGATGTGCCCTCTGAGTCGTACCCATGCACCGAGAAGTCATCGGGATAGGTGGGAATGTTCTCTTCGGGCTCGGACTCGGAGGGAACGGTATCCCCAGCTTCAGAGCTTGCCTTGTCTTGAGAGTTACGGATGTCCTCGGGGGCCTCAGCGTCCGTTGCTCCTGATGGAAGAGTTGTTTGTGCGGACTCGGTTCCTTGGAACATCGAATTGTTACGGATGTTCGGAGGAGTGTTACCCCCAGCTCCTTTAACCCCCAGTGATGTGGATGATGAATTTCCTATCGAGGTAAATTTCGTCTTTGAACGGGTGTATTGGAATACACCGGTGGAGGACAACCGTTTAGACGACAGTTTCTTAGTTGTAATGGTTGATATCTTCGGACTGGAGACGTTCGTTTTCTTCCTCCTCTCTTCGGCAGGAACTTTTTGAGCAGAATTGTAGGAGACAACAGGAGGTGCCTCATCTTCTGAGTTCGGGTGCTGTAGCCTTTGGAAGGCGGATGGCCGAGCTTCCGTCATTGTCGCGTTGTTGCAGCAGCAATTGACGATGATTTGGGTGCAGCGATGTCCAAGCGAGGACTCTTTGCACACCGACACTCCTTTTCTTTCCTTGCGTTTGTGGAGGATCGTCTCCCGCAGGTCAGAGGAACCACTCTGTCTGTTTGCCGCGGGGGGCTGGACTTGAGTGGTTGTATACAACTTTCCATCCGAGGCCCGTGTGATAGTCAACGGGACGCTCTGATAGTCAGAGGTTAGGACAGCTGACTGGGCTCGATGAGCCCGTGCTGCCCTAGACTTCCTCCTTCTAGCACTTGTGGGTGCGTAATAGGAGGAGTCCAAGTTAAATGCCACAGAGTCTGGCTTATCATATAGAGTATCGTCAGGGTCGGGACCGTATGAGAGACGGTCGAAGACCGATCGAGAGAAGCGTGGAACGGACGCTATGCTGCTAGAGTTGGGTACCGTGCAGGCTGTCTGCATGTGGTCATCTTCTGCTGTCGGATGAGTTGTCTTTGGGCGGCTAGGAGTCACGACCGTGCAGGCTGGCCGCATGCGGTTGGCAATAGTGGCCGCATGGGTTTTCTTCAAGCGACTGCCTCCTGTAGCCTCATGTGTTTCATCCATGTGATTGGCGACTGTAGCTGCATAAGCTATGCGGCTGCCAGATGTGACCGCCTGTTCTTCTTCATGCGGCTAGCGACTGTGGCCGCATGGGCTTTGTCCCTGCGGCTAGCGGATGTGGTCGCATGAGCCTTTTTCACTCGGCTAGTACCCCTATGCGGCTTAGTTCGCGTAGAGTTCCTCTTTGCCTCTGCAAGTCCAGCATCATAGTATTTTCTTCTGCCGGACTTGGAGACAGCTGAGTTGTCTACGGTCTGAAGTGGGGCCGCAGAAGAGTCCTTCTCACCGTCTTGAGCAACAGAGGGTACATCGTCGGGGGCTTGGGGAGGAGCAAATGATTTTGGCCTCCACTCTCTGCGAGCCTTTGTCGTGCGGGTGCACTTCTGGACAGGGCCAGCACTTCCTTCGGAGAGCATCTCTTCAAACGCTTGTTGGTCGAAGCGGACGACCATCTTTTGTTGCGTGGAGCCAAGTTTGGCTGCATCCGATTGCGTCACCAACTCCTTAGCCGTGGAGAAGTTTGTCCCCAGCAGAGTCGCCATCGTTTTTGCCATTGATTGTAAAAGTACAGAACAATTATCGAAGGACTGAACTTAGACTCACAATACAAACTCGCTTGTACAAAGAAAGCCTAGGGACGAAAACCTAGGTACAGCAATCTAAGTACAATTGTTTATTTTAGATTCTGGGGGATGACGATAGAGGCTCGGGAAGGCGACGGCAGCCCTGCCTTACTCCTTGGACGATCGGTATGCAGCCTTGGCTCCTTGTGAAAAGATGGTTGGCGTTTGACGAAGAAGTGCTCTTTTTGCTCCTCTGTTGCTCTCCTGGCTTCTCTCTCTCCCTCTGTGTATTCTCTCTCTGACTCTGTATATTTTTATTCTTTTTGTTGCCGGTCCTTGTGCAAAGAAATGATGCTGGCTATTTATAAGAGTGGGGTATGATCATTAGGGTTTGCTAATGATCATTTGTTTGGAATGTCGGCGCTCCTTCAATCTATCTGAACCCTTGATCCTGATTACAATAAATCTCGGCCATTAATGAGGATAGCACCGAATCTTGTGAGCAATTAATGCTGATTGCTTTAAATCTTCATGATTGATTATACCAATGCCCGATTGCTCGCCACGTGTCCCATTGGCTTGATGATAAATGATATGCCCTGATCTTAGTAATTATGACGATGATGTCAAATATACTTGTTGGGATTCGGTTAGATCCTTGATTGATTCGATGCCACATATTTTAATTGTGGGTCCTGCCAGAGCCGCATAGGATGGGCGACACTTGAACCGCAGGGAGATACTCCTCGTGAGCCGCATGGGACAATGTTTTATCGAACCGCAGGGAACGAACACTCAATAAGCCGCATATGCATAGTCTTTGCGAGCCGCATGAGCTAGCGTTGTATTGAGCCGCAGGGGCTGAGCTCTCAGTGGGCCGCATATGGCTGATTTCTGCTAGTCATATAGGGTGACTTCTCAGTGAGCCGCATGAAGCTGTTCTCTCTTTAAGCCGCATGAGATTTGCCATGTGGCAACCTAGGATTTCTGACGGATTGGGTCAGAGATCTTCTTCTTTTCCCGAAGCGTCTGTCATTATGGCAGAGCCATTATGACACTTTATGCCAGAGCTGCCACAGTCGTCAAATCATGTCAGAGCATTAAATGAGGCCACTATTCAAAGGGCTAGCTGTAGGGAAGGATCTCAGGGGGACACGTGGCATGGATCGAGCCGCATATTCCTGCTGAATCGTATACACTCTCGAGCCGCATGAGACAGAGAGTCTTCCTTTGAACTGTATAAGACAGCTCCCATATGAGCCGCATGGGCTTCGTATCCGGAGCCGCATGGACCATTATTCTGATATTTTCCATGCTTCTACAAAAATCATTGCCACGAAGAGGGTGCCTATTGCTGCTGTTACTGCTGCTGTTGCTTTGCCCTACGGCAGCTGCTGCTGCCACGCTGCCACGCCTGGCCGGCCGGAGGCCACCTGCGATGGCGCGCGCATGCAGTCTAGTGGAGGTTGCCAGGGGCTTAGGGTTTGGAGTTTCGAACTCCCCATATTCTCTGTGTTTAAAAAGGGGGTCGGGCGTGGGTTGTTTCTTGCGGATTTGCTTAGTAAAAGCAAGGGGGCTCGAGTCTACTGTTCCGCAAGGAACATTAATGTAATTATATATATATATATATATATATATATATATATATATATATATATATATATATATATATATATATATATAAATCTTAATATTTCATAGAAAAAGATATAATCAATATTTTCAGAAAATACTATAGCGAGCTACCAACATATACATCATATTTTGTTATATCTATATCTTGCACAAGAAAATATATTGAGGGTGTATACATATATATATTTCTTAAGTAAAATTTATTTAGATATGATACCTATATATAAATATTTTAATAACACTATACATATACATTTACGTATTAAACTTTATATATACACAATGTATATATCAAATTCTAGTAAAAACATAAATACAAATATATATATATATAAATTAAGATCTAGGTCATTATCACACACACACACACACACACACATAAATTTGTTTTATATATATATATATATATATATATATATAAACACATTAATAAATCTAAAACAAATTTATATATATTCCTAGAACTTCCAAAAACCTCTCTAAAATACTTGAAACTTTATGTTAAATTATTACATATTATGATTATAATAATACTAGAAAGCTTTTTTTTCCAAATACAAGGCTATTAACATTACAAATACTTATTATTTATCCAAGTATAAACGAAATAATAAATAATAAAAATAAAAACTTTTAAAAATTTGGGGGTTTACAAAGCACGTACATACTCTTTCTCCTTCTGGACAATGTCCATGAGAGTAGACATCGTCTTGTCCATTCCTTCTTCGTAGAATTGAGCAAGGAAGAGAAGTTTAAAATCGTCGAACGACGAAATGCATTTGTCGGGGAGACTGCAAAACCATTCGTAGGCTGCCCCCTATAACGCCCCTATGAATATATTCGTAAGCAGAGCGCCCTCTTTTGGTAGATGCCCATTTACTGAGGCGAAGTACCTCAGGTATCGACGAGGAGACTCTTTCGCATCAAATGGCGCAGGCGTCTGCAGCTTATACTTGGATGGATATATCATATTATCCCATTCGGCATGATATGGTTGCCAAACCCCCATCTTTTGGAGTGAGTCTCGCTTTTCTCGGGCATCGAAGCGAGCGTACAACTTCTTTAAAACCTGTTGCATGTTATTTGACATTGTGGGCCTAGTCGTTGACGATGACTGCGACATTGTTTGGTTTGTGATGGGACTTGGTGTAGGAGGAAGTGCATTGGATTCCCTATTCGTTCCCGGGTCTTGATTGACTGGAGAAGAAGCGTTGGATGTCAATTTGTCCTTGATCTCTAGGACTACAGAAGTCAAGGCCTGCATAGTCTTATTCAACTTATTCAGGCCCGTCTCCAGTTGTCACGACCCGCTCCCAAATAATTGGATACGAGTCGAACACGCTCAGCCTTCGTCGATGGACACGATGAAGTAAGCTATACAATACTAAGGAAAACTCTAAGATACAAGGTACATAAAACAAACAGCTACTATATACGTTCCCAAAATAACCACAATCCACAAGTTATTTGTACAATATCATCCGGAGACAAATCCGGTAACATGAATAAATTTATACAAACCTAAATCCTCAATACAATACATGATAAACTTCTCTAAAACAAATCAAAGAAAAGATCTAACTATAACTCTGAAATTCTAAGTCTATCTTGAGGCACAACTCTATCATGGCTTCGGGCTCTGGCCCATATGATGGAACATCATCCTCAAGCATACCTGCAACATATCATATCAGGAAAAGAGCAAAGTATAATCCCGAAAAGAAGCACTAAACAAAGTAAAACTGAAATGCATGGAAAAGAATCTATAATATGAACTAGGGTACAAAAAATGGAACATGAAACTGTAGTACATGAATAACGATGAACTATAGTACCAGATTCTGAACAATGAACTAGACTATCAGTGTAACATGCAAGTGAAATAACTATCAGAGTATGTGATCGGCTGGGGTAGTACAGGGAACAATAGCACATGAATTATGGTACGGCTTAGAGTCCCACGTGCACGATGTGAGACCTAAGATATTAGTCAATGCCTAGCTAAAATAGGATTGGTCACATATCTGTAGTATTTCCCCACCCAATGTACAAGTAAAGAACAATGAACTATAAATAATGAACAATCATGTATACAATGTGTCAATATGAGAACACGAAGCAAGACAAAAATACAGAGTAAAGGGTTCGAGTTGGTGTACTTGCCTTGCTCTGGAAGGTCGAGAATAGGGAGATAATAATCTTAATATCCACCTGGTTGAATACAAGTTGGTTAAGTTCTAAAATAAAGATAATAACTAGTTAAACTATTTTCTAAACACAATCTGCTAATCATTAACCTTAATATAATCCTAGCAATATTTTTAGAATCTATATACTAGTGAAAGTACCTTTAAACTATATCCCACAAAGAAATCATTTTACGTTTAGAAAATACTTGTTAGCTATTTATTTATAGAATAAACTAATTAATTATATATATTGCTATCCATAAACTAATATAGAAACTAGTTAAACTCTCAGTCTATGTTCTCTAGTAGAAAAAATAGCCTAATTTAACCAAATATCATACTTAGTATAACAAATGATATTAGCCAAATGACTATATCTATTGTTGATCAATAGTTACCAATATACCCATATAGTTATAATATAATGCTATTATAAATTTTATTGGATGACAAAATATTTACAATAAAATTAATGAAAGAAAAATGCTAACTCATTACCCAACTCACTAGTTCAAACCCCAAACCTGCCTATATGGAAAACTCTATTAATCTATCTAAGCTTGGAAAAGTAATTTTGGGTTTCATAATTAAACTCAAAGGAAAATTATAACAGAAATCTTGATTCAAACACAATACTGAGCTAGCACAACCCCTTCAATTTGGCACACTCAAAATTAAGCTCCAATAGAATGGACCCACATGAATAGCAAAATGGCTTACTCAGAACAACCCCTTTCCAGCTAGAATTTAAATCGAAAATCTCATTCCAAGCTTAATTGCACTGCTTGAACACATAGCCATCCCCCCAACCTGTACTCCATACAGGACTAAAATCTTTCAACATACAACAAAAGCAAAGCATAGTAAAACCCACAGCCTAGCATAGGTAACCACCAACACCTCTACAATAGAATGTTTGAACCCAACGTTTAACTACCTGCATTTAACACTACATGATCCAAACCTCATCAAGTCCTGCTCCCACACCAGCTGAGTGCTAATGGCCAACATCTCTACAGATCAACCTAAGACAACCACATCAGTAAATCAACTTTCCCACCCAAGCTATATTCCAAGTCCAACAGATCCCACTAAGAGTAATAGAACACACAACTCGAAACTGAATAGTCGTTCAAAAGAATGTTAAGTGAATCATCAAAATCACTGCCTAGTATATATATTCAAAAGTTAAATGTCCCACCAAGCACAGGAAACCCCCGGACACGAACAATCCTGGACGCTAACTAACCATTTATCCTAACGACCCGACCCTTGCCAATACAACACTCAATTAAAATCAATGCGACATACTCTAGTTATTACGAAAAATGAAACAGTACCTGAGAAACAATTCAGACCGTAGCAAGGACACGATCCAAGGAATCGGACACAGCCTTCTCTTGTCCAGCTGATTCTAGACTCTGCTTAGACCTTCTGTCGAACAGATTCAGTATAAGAGAAAGAAAATCCACTATCAATTTATGTTTGAAAATACTAAGTAGGAAAATTTACACAGACATCAAAAATCATTGATAATGACTCCAGATCACCCCAAGCATCAAATCTATCCAAGAAAACCAATAGAACGATCGATCAACAATACAACAGTGATCGATCACAAGAACAGATGGAAGGAACGGAGGCTTACCAATGGAGTCCGATCAAAACCAGAGCTCTGCCGTCGTCGTGTCCTTCTCGCCATCGTGTCGTCGCGAGGTCATCGTCTTCACCGCGAAGGAAACTCAGGTGCTCCGCTGCTCTAGTCAATTTCGATCGAGCGTCGCTCTAGAAGAAGAGGTGGAGGAAGAAGAAGGCTTCGTAGTGGAACAGAACTTGTTCATCATCGTCCGATCGTCATGGCTGTCGACCCGAGCTCGACGACGATGAAGGAGAACGAACAAGGAAAATTTTGCAGGCTTCTCTTCTTAGGAAGAGTGATAAAGAGGAAGAAAATGAGGGGGGTCTATATAGGCAGAGAAGGAACGGGCAGGTGGTTGTACGGTCAGGCGGGCAGCGGCGAGACGGTTGCGCGGGCAGCGATCGGTGAAGGCTTGGTTAGACAGTTGGGGGAAGAAGCTTCAGGAAAATAAGGAGGAAAATTTTGAAATTTATAAACGTTGGAAAGAATGGAAAGAGTAGGCTTCTCTGAAATAGTTTAAATGGCTTTTTCGGCCCAAAGTTGTGATGCTGGCCTTGGGCCCAAGCAAAAGTTTGGAAGAAATGATGAGTAAAAATAAATCAATGTAATCTAAAGTAAGGAATAAGTTGGCTGAGCTGGTCCAATCGGGTTGAAGGCTGAGACAAGGATTAGTAAGAAATCCTTATTGAACATAATTTAATAAGTTTAAATAGAAGTCTAGTAAAAATTAATTAATAATTGAAATACTCTAATAAGAAACTATCATGAAAAATTCGTTAGTGATAATTAGTCATTAGTTAAGTAATTTAAATCTTAAATTAAATTCTAATAAGAAGTATACAGAAAATACCAAAAAATTATTATTCTGGAAGTGGAGTTACAAATCTCTCCACCCTTGAAAAATTTTGTCCTCAAAATTCCAGGGCAAGATTAGGCACAAAATGATCAAATGCAAAATTTGGAAATTAACATGATTTTTAAGTGGTGTAAGGTGATAGTCACGAAAATGAATAAATGGATAATAGTCTCCATAGTACCGGACAATCTTCATATCTGAAATCACTTTCCCTACAGTTCCTGCCCCGCCAGTATGCATCTGGCTGTAGTGAGCTTCCGGTTCCATGTTCTCGATAGTACTAGATTACCGCAATATTTTGTCAACTTTATCTGATATGAAATAGATTGAGGACTTAGCTTCAATAATATCTGAGAACCTGAGAATACATGTAATTAATTTGACTTAGAGCCCCTGCCTCGCAAGTGTACAACTAGCTGCAGTGGACTCACGGCCTCCATAATCCAGGTTATAGTAGGTTGTCAAATATTTTCTCAACTTTATCCAGAAATTTCAAGGAAGTTTGAGAAAATTTAAATCATGATAGAGAGGAGTAGTATCTGTTTTTAGAACAAAATTTATTGGATACCAAGAGACAATCAACAGTCAACAAATAGTTCATAGGTACTATAAAACAACAGTAAGATAGGAAGACTGTAGAAACAAGTCTCGAATGAAGAGACAACAAAGAAATGCAAAAAGGAACATCAAAAGAAAGCGATCCACAAGTGCATCCAGTCTTCAGTACTCGTCCAAAATCAGAATAGTCTCCACTTCCTCGGCTGTCATAAGGTAGACCCGTCCCTCTGCTTGTGCTCCCTGCGGCTGCTGGACCTGAAGAGGTTGGTCCTCCTGCTGGGGTCCCGGTGCTCCTCGTGCTCGTCCCTCAGTGGCTTCTAGACAATCTCTGACCTGGTGAGTAGGTGATCCACAGAACAAGCAAAGCCTCAATCTCTTGTGGCATTCGTCGTAATGATGTCCTTTGCTGTGATAGTATTTGCAAGTGACTGCCAACTGCTGTCTTTGTGGTGGATCTGCATGAACTCTGGCTGGACGGTGATGCTGCTGTAGCCTCTCCTAAATTCGAGTCTGGGTCCTCTTCGCCGGTGTCTGATAGCTGCTGCTACCGATGTCCCTATCCCTTTTGGGCATCGAGTCCATCTCATTCTCTACCGCTTGAGCAATCTTGAGAATGCTCGAATAAGTCGTCGCCTGAATGATCGCCACTGCATGCCGCAGCTCTCTGGTGAGGCCCTTCTTGAGTCTCCAAGCTCTATCCTCTAGTGCTCTGACTAGGTTCTCCACGAACCTGCTGAGTCGGGTGAATTCTGATATGTACTCTGCCACTGTCATAGTCCCCTGCTGTAATGCCTCGAACTGCATCCGAAGCTCATCTCGCTCCACGTCGAGGAAAAACTTCTCCTTGAACAGAGTTTTGAAATCAGCCCAAAGAACCTGGGGCTCAGCTAACTGGAGCTCCTCTCGATACCAGGCTCTGGCAAGGTCGAAAAGTCGCATGCTCGCAACTTCCACCTTCAAGTCATTCGGGATCCGCGCCATCTTCAGTGTCCTTGCAACATTCTCCAGCCACTCATCCGCATATACAATCCCCTCGTGGCCCCAGAAATCTATCGGACAGAGGTTCTGGTAGTCTCTGGCTGTCTCCGATCTCGGTACTGCTGGTGCTGGAGGAGCTACTGGTGCTGGTGGAGCCGACTCTTGGGTCCTGAGGGCATCCACAATCGTCGTTCGAAACTGCATAGCTTGATGGTTCTGTGCCTCCAGGAAAAGTTGGAACATGGCCATCACCTGGGCGCCATCGAACATCATCGTCGGATGCAGCGAAGGAAACTAAGTGGGTGGTAGGAGAAGCTGGTCCACTAGTACATCGTCTGTGGTCTGATCCGAAGCTCCTGTAGCTACGGGCTGATTTGTGGTCTTTCTGGTGGTAACCATCCTGTAATAGAAAAAAAACTCGTTGATTGCTAAGCCCTAGAAAAATAGTCAACCTCCAAGAAAGTAATGAGTATAAACAATCTCTATATTCAATAACTAACCATTTTTCACGGATCCAATGCTGTGATGAGTTTTCCTTAGTCTAACAGGTTCCGCAATAATACTTTATAGCCTATGTGCCATTAGGACAGACCTGCATGGGCTACCACTAAAAATATGTCACTATCCGCTCCCAAATAATCGGACACGAGTCGGACACGCCCAACCTTCGTCGATGGACACTACAAAGTAAGCTGTACAATACTAATAAAAACTCTAAGATACAAGGTACATAAAATAACACAGCTACTATACACGTTCCCAAAATCACCATAATTCACATGTTATTTGTACAATATCATCCGAAGACAAATCCGGTAACATGAATAAATTTATACAAAACTGAATCCTCAATACAATACATGATAAGCTTCTCTAAAACAAATCTAAGAAAAGATCTAACTATAACTCTGAAATTCTAAGACTATCCTGAGGCACAACTCTATCCTGGCTTCAAGCTCTGGCCCATAGGATGGAACATCATCTTCAAGCATACCTGCAACGTATCCTGTCAGAAAAAGAGCAAAGTACAACCCCGACAAGAAGTACTAAACAAAGTAAAACTAAAATGCATAGAAAAGAATCTACAATATGAACTAGGGTACAAGAAACGGAACATGAAACTGTAGTACATGAATAACAATGAACTATAGTACCCGATTCTGAACAATGAACTAGACTATCAGTGTAACATGCAAGTGAAATAACTATCAGAGTATGTGACCGGCTGGGGTAGTACAGGGAACAAGAGCACATGAATAATGGTACGGCTTAGAGTCCCATGTGTACGATGTGAGACCAAAGCTATTAGTCAATGCCTAGCTAAAAATAGGATTGGTCAAATATCTATAGTATTTCCCCACCGAATGTACAAGTAAAGAACAATGAACTATGAACAATGAACAATCGTATGTACAATGTGTCAATATGAGAACATGAAGCAAGACGGAAATACAGAGTAAAGGGTTCGAGTTGGTGTACTTGCCTTGCTCTGGAAGATCGAGAATAGGGAGATGATAATCTTAATGTCTACCTGGTTGAATACAATTTGGTTAAGTTCTAAAATAAAGAAATTTAACTAGTTAAACTATTTTCTAATCACAGTCTACTAATCATTAACCTTAATATAAACCTAGCAATGTTTTTAGAAACTATATACTAGTGAAAATACCTTTAAATTATAGCCCACAAAGAAATCATTTTACATTTAGAAAATACTTGTTAGCTATTTATTTATAAAATAAACTAATTAATTATATATATTGCTATCCATAAACCAATATAGAAACTAGCTAAACTCTCAGTCTATGTTCTCTAGTAGAAAAAATAGTCTAATTTAACCAAATATCATACTTAGTATAACAAATGATATTAGCCAAATGACTATATCTATTATTGATCAATAGTTGCCAATATACCATACAGTTATAATATAATGCTGTCATAAATTTTATTGGATGATAAAATATTTAGAATAAAATTAATGAAAAAAATGCTAACTCATTACCCAACTCACTAGTTCAAATCCACACATGCCTACATGCAAAACTCCATTAATCTATCTCAGCTTGGAAAAGTAATTATGGGTTTCATAATTAAACTAAAAAGAAAATTACAACAGAAATCTTGATTCAAACCCAATACTGAGCTAGCACAACCCCTTCAATTTGGCACACTCAAAATTAAGCTCGAATAGAATGGACCCACTTGAATAGCAAAATGGGTTATACTCAGAAGAAACCCTTCCCAGTTAGAATTTAAATTGAAAATCTCATTCTAAGCTTAATAGCACCGGTTGAACACAAATAGCCATCCCTCCAACCTGTACTCCACACAGGACTAAAATCTGTCAACATACAACAAAAGCAAAGCATAGTAAAACCCATAGCCTAGCATAGGTAACCACCAACACCCCTACAATAGAATGTTTGAACCCAACGTTTAACTACCTGCATTTAACACTACATGATCCAAACCTCATCAAGTCCAGCTCCCACACCAGCTGAGTGCTAATGGCCAGCATCTCCGTAGATCAACCTAAGCCAACCACATCAGTAAATCAACTTTCCCACCCATGCTATATTCTAAGTCCAACAGATCCCACCAAGAGTAATAGAGCACACAACTCGAAATCGAATAGCCGTTCAAAAGAATGTTAAGTGAATCATCAAAATCATTGTCTAGTATATATATATTCAAAAGTTAAATGTCCCGCCAAGCACAGAAAACCCTCGGACATGAACAATCCTGGACACTAACTAACCGTTTATCCCCACGACCCAACCCTGGCCAACACGACACTCAATTAAAATCAACGCAACATACTCTAGTCATTACGGAAAATGAAACAGTACCTGAGAAACGATTTAGACCGTAGCAAGGACACGATCCAAGGAATTAGACACATCCTTCTCGTGTCCAGCTGATTCGAGACTCTTCTTAGACCTTCTGTCGAATAGATTCAGTGCAAGAGAAAGAAAATACACCATCAATTCATGTTTGAAAATACTAAGTAGGAAAATTTACATAGACATCCAAAATCATTGATAATGACTCCAGATCACCCCAAGCATCAAATCGATCCAAGAAAACCAATCGAATAATCGATCAACAATCCAACAGTGATCGATTACAAGAACATATGGAAGGAACGGAGGCTTACCAATGGAGTCCGATCAAAACCAGAGCTCTGCCATCGTCGTGTCCTTCTCGCCGTCGTATCACCGCGAGGTCGTCGTTTTCACCGTAAAGGAAACTCAGGTGCTCCGCTGCTCTCATCAATTTCGATCGAGCGTCACTCTAGTAGAAGAGGCGGAGGAAGAAGAAGGCTTAGTGGTGGAACAGAACCGGTTCATTATCATTCAGTCGTCATGGTTGTCGACCCGAGCTCAACGACGATGAAGGAGAATGAACAAGGAAAATTTTGCAGGCTTCTTTGCTTAGGAAGAGTGATGAAGAGGAAAAAAAAGGAGGAGGGTCTATATAGGCAGGAAAGGAACGGGCAGGTGGTTGTCCGGTCAGGAGGGCAGCGGTGAGACGGTTGTGCGGACAGCGATCGATGAAGAGTTGGTTAGACAGTTGGGGGAAGAAGCTTCAGGAAAATAAGGCGGGAAAGTTTGAAATTTATAAACATTGGAAAGAATAGAAAGAGTAGGCTTCTCTGAAATAGTTTAAATGGCTGTCTCGGCCCAAAGTTGTGATGCTGGCCTTGGGCCCAAGCAAAAGTTTGGAAGAAATGATGAGTAAAAATAAATCAACGTAATCTAAAGTAAGGAATGAGTTGGTTGAGTTGGTCCAATATGGTTGAAGGCTGAGACAAGGATTAGTAAGAAATCCTTATTGAACATAATTTAATAAGTTTAAATAGAAGTCTAATAAAGATTAATTAATAATTAAAATACACTAATAAGGAACAATCATGAAAAATTCATTATTGATAATTAGTCATTAGTTAAGACATTTAAATCTTAAATTAAATTCTAATAAGAAGTATATAGAAAATACCAAAAATTTATTATTCAGGAAGTGGAGTTACAAATCTCTCCACCTTGAAAAATTTCGTCCTCGAAATTCCTGGGCAAGATTAGGCACAAAAAGATCAAATGCAAAATTTGGAAATTAGCACGATTTTAAAGTGGTGTAAGGTGATAGTCACGAAAATGAAATCAATGGTTAATAGTCTCTATAGTACCGGACAATCTTCATATCTGAAATCACTTTCCCTACAGTTCATGCCCCGCCAGTATGCATCTGGCTATAGTGAGCTTTCGGTTCCATGTTCTCGATAGTACTAGATTACTGCAATATTTTGTCAACTTTATCCGATATAAAATAAATTTAGGACTTAGCTTCAATAATATCTGAGAACATGAGAATACACGTAATTACTTTGACTTAGAGCCCCTGTCTCGCCAGTGTACAACTAGCTGCAGTGGACTCAGGGCCTCCATAATCCAGATTATAGTAGGTTGTCAAATATTTTCTCAACTTTATCCAAAAATTTCAAGGAAGTTTGTGAAAATTTAAATCATGATAGAGAGGAGTAGTATATGTTTTTAGAACAATTTTATTGGATACCAAGAGACAATCAACAGTCAACAAATAGCTCATAGGTACTATGAAACAACAGTAAGATAGAGAGACCGTAGAAACAAGTCTAGAATGAAGAGACAACAAAGAAATGCAAAAAGGAACATCGAAAGAAAGATAGCGATCCACAAGTGCCTCCAGTCTTCAGTACTCGTTTAAAATCGGAATGGTCTCCACTTTCTCGGGTGTCATAAGGTAGACCCGTCCCTCTGGCTGCTGGACCTGAAGAGGTAGGTCCTCCTGCTGGGGTCCCGGTGCTCCTCGTACTCGTCCCTCAGTGGCTTCTGGACAATCTCTCACCTGGTGAGCTAGTGATCCACAAAACAAGCAAAACCTCAATCTCTTGCGGCATTCATCGTAATGATGTCTTGGGCTGTGATAGTAGTTGCAAGTAACTGCCAACTGCTGTCTTTGTGGCGGATCTGCATGAACTCTGGCTGGACACTGATACTGTTGTGCTGGCTGCTGTGGCCTCGCCTGAATCTGAGTCTGGGTCCTCTTTGCCGGTGTCTGATAGTTGCTACTGCCGATGTCCCTATCCCTCTTGGGCCTCGGGTCCATCTTCTTCTCCACCTCTTGAGCAATCTTGAGAATGCTCGAATAAGTCATCGCCTGATTGATCGCCACCGCGTGCCGCAGTTCTCTGGTGAGGCCTTTCTTGAATTTCTAAGCTCTATCATCTGGTGCTCTGACTAGGTTCTCCGTTAACCTACTGAGTCGAGTGAATTCCGATGTATACTTCGCCACTGTCATGGTCCCCTGCTGTAATGCCTCAAACTGCATCCGAAGCTCATCTCGCTCCACGTCGGAGAAAAAATTATCCTCGAACAAAGTTTTAAAATCTGCCTAAAGAACCTGGGGCTCAGCTAACTGGGGCTCCTCTCGGTACCAGGCTCTGGCAAGGTCGAAAAGTGGCATGCTCGCAACTTCAACCTTCAAGTCATCCGGGATCCGTGCCATCTTCAGTGTCCTCTCAGCATTCTCCAGCTACTCATCCGTATATACAATCCCCTTATGGCACCAGAAATGCATCGAACAGAGGTTCTGGTAGTCTTTGACTGTCTCCGATCTCGGTGCTGCTGGTGCTGGAGGAGCTACTGGTGCTGGTGGAGCCGACTCATGGGTCCTGAGGGCATCCACAATCGTCGCTCAAAACTGCACAGCTTGATGGTTCTGTGCCTCCAGGAACTGCTGGAACATGGCCGTTACTTGGGCGCCATCGAACATCATCGTCGGAGGCAGCGGAGGAAACTGACAGGGTGGTGGTGGAAGCTGATCCACTGGTACATCGTTTGTGGTCTGATCCGAAGCTCCTGTAGCTACGGGCTGATTTGTGGTCTTCCTGGTGATAATCATCCTGTAATAAAAAGAAAACTCGTTGATTGCTAAGCCCTAAAAAAATAGTCAACCTCCTAGAAAGTAATGAGTATAAACAATCTCTATATTCAATAATATAACCATTTTCCCCGGATCCTATGCTGTGATGAGTTTTTCTTAGTTTAACAGGTTCCCCAATAGCAATTTATAGCCTAAGTGCCATTAGGACAGACCTGCTTGGGCTACCACTAAAAATATGTCACGACCTGCTCCCAAATAATTGGACACGAGTTGGACATGTCCAGCCTTCGTTGATGGACACGACGAAGTAAGCTGTACAATAATAAGGAAAACTCCAAGATACAAGGTACATAAAACAACACCGCTACTATACATGTTCCTAAAATCACCACAATTCATAAGTTATTTGTACAATATTATCCGGAGACAAATCCGGTAACATGAATAAATTTATACAAACCTGAATTCTCTATACAATACAGGATAAACTTCTCTAAAACAAATCGAAGAAAAGATCTAACTATAACTCTGAAATTCTAACTCTATCCTGAGGCACAACTCTATCCTAGCTTTCGGTACTAGCCCATAAGATGGAACATCATCCTCAAGCATACCTGCAACTTATCGTGTCAGGAAAAGAGCAAAGTATAATCCCGACAAGAAGCACTAAACAAAGTAAAACTAAAATGCATGGAAAAGAATCTACAATATGAACTAGGGTGCGAGAAACGGAACATAAAACTGTAGTACATGAATAACAATGAACTATAGTACCAGATCCTAAACAATGAACTAGACTATCAGTGTAACATGCAAGTAAAATAACTATCAGAGTATGTGACCGGCTTGGGCAGTACAGGAAACGAGAGCACATGAATAATGGTACGGCTTAGAGTCCCACATACACGATGTGAGACCTAAGCTATTAGTCAATGCCTAGCTAAAATAGGATTGGTCACATATCTGTAGTATTTCCCCACCCAATGTACAAGTAAAGAATAATGAACTATGAACAATAAACAATCGTATGTACAACGTATCAATATGAGAACATAAAGCAAGACGGAAATACAGGGTAAAGGGTTCGAGTCGGTGTACTTACCTTGCTCTGGAAGATCGAGAATAGGGAGATGATAATCTTAACGTCCACCTGGTTGAATACAAGTTGGTTAAGTTCTAAAATAAAGATATTTAACTAGTTAAACTATTTTCTAATCACAATCTGCTAATTATTAACCTTAATATAATCCTAGCAATATTTTTAGAAACTATATACTAGTGAAAATACCTTTAAACTATATCCCACAAAGAAATTATTTTACGTTTAGAAAATACTTGTTAGCTATTTATTTATAGAATAAACTAATTAAGTATATATATTGCTATCCATAAACTAATATAAAAACTAGCTAAACTCTCAGTCTACGTTCTCTAGTAGAAAAAATAGTCTAATTTAACCAAATATCATACTTAGTATAACAAATGATATTAGCCAAATGACTATATCTATTATTGATTAATAGTTGCCAATATACCCATATAGTTATAATATAATGCTATTTTAAATTTTATTGGATGATAAAATATTTAGAATAAAATTAATGAAAGAAAAATACTAACTCATTACCCAACTCACTAGTTCAAACCCCAAACCTGCCTACATGCAAAGCTCCATTAATCTATCTCAGCTTGGAAAAGTAATTGTGGGTTTCATAATTAAACTCAAAGGAAAATTACAACAGAAATCTTGATTCAAACCCAATATTGAGCTAGCACAACCCCTTCAATTTGGCACACTCAAAATTAAGCTCCAATAGAATGTACCCACTTGAATAGCAAATTGGCTTATACTCAGAAGAACCCCTACCCAGCTAGAATTTAAATCAAAAATCTCATTCCAAGCTTAATAGCACTGCTTGAACACAAATAGCCATCCCTCCAACCTGTACTCCATACAGGACTAAAATCTGTCAACATACAACAAAAGCAAAGCATAGTAAAACCCACAGCCTAGCATAGGTAACCACCAACACCCCTACAATATAATGTTTGAACCCAATGTTTAACTACCTGCATTTAACACTACATGATCCAAGCCTCATCAAGTCCTGCTCCTACACCAGCTGAGTGCTAATGGCCAGCATCTCTACAGATCAACCTAAGCCAACCACATCAGTAAATCAACTTTCCCACCCATGCTATATTCCAAGTCCAACAGATCCCACCAAGAGTAATAGAACACACAACTCGAAACTGAATATCCGTTCAAAAGAATGTTAAGTGAATCATCAAAATCATTGCCTAGTATATATATATTCAAAAGTTAAATGTCCCGCCAAGCATAGGAAACCCTCGAGCATGAACAATCCTGGACACTAACTAACCGTTTATCCCCACGACTCGACCCTAGCCAACATGACACTCAATTAAAATCAACGCAACATACTCTAGTTATTACGGAAAATGAAACAGTACCTAAGAAACGATTCAGACCGTAGCAAGGATACGATCCAAGGAATCAGACACAGCCTTCTCGTGTCCAGCTGATTCGAGACTCTTCTTAGACCTTTTGTCAAATAGATTCAGTGCAAGAGAAAATCCACCATCAATACATGTTTGAAAATACTAAGTAGGAAAATTTACGCAGACATCCAAAATCATTTATAATAACTCCAGATCACCCCAAGCATCAAATCGATCCAAGAAAACTAATCGAACGATCGATCAACAATCCAACAGTAATCGATCATAAGAACAGATAGAAGGAATGGAGGCTTACCAATGGAGTCCGATCAAAACCAGAGCTCTGCCGTCGTCGTGTCCTTCTCGCCGTCGTGTCACCGTGAGGTCGTCGTCTTCACCGCGAAGGAAACTCAGGTGCTCCGCTGCTCTCATCAATTTCGATCGAGAGTCGCTCTAGAAGAAGAGGCAGAGGAAGAAGAAGGCTTCATGGTGGAACAGAACTGGTTTATCATCGTCCGGTCGTCATGGCTGTCGACCCGAGCTCGACGACGATGAAGGAGAATGAACAAGGAAAATTTTGCAGGCTTCTCTCATTAGCAAGAGTGATAAAGAGGAAGAAAATAAGGGGGGTCTATATAGGCAGAGCAGAACCAATAGAAGGCGTGGCTTGCGAACTGCGGACCATTATCGTGGATGATCCTTCGGGGCAGTCCAAAGCGATAAATAACGTGATGCTTGAGGAAGCTGATCACGTTTGAAGTCTTTACTTCTGCAAGCGGAACAGCTTTCGCCCATTTGGAGAAGTAATCTGTGATGGCAAGTATGAAGTGATGTCCTCTAGAAGAAGGTGGAGCGATCGGACCGATGATATCTATTTCCATGCTTCGAATGGCCAGGACGCCACTGTCGGATGTAGAAATTCGGATGGCTGGTGGATGAAGTCTGCGTGGACTTGGCAGGCTTTGTATTTTCTTGCATAGTCTATCGTATCTGCTACCATCGTGGGCCAGTAGTAGCCCATTCGGCGAAGACGGTCTTGTAATTTAGGGCCAGGCTGATGGGCCCCGTAGACACCGTCATGAGCTTCACGTACGACTTCTTTGGCTTCTGCGTTTGACAGACACCGAAGCAATAACCTATCGTAGGATCGCTGATACAAAACCTTCGTCTCTATATCGTAGAAGAATCTAAGAGAACGCCTTCTGATGGAGGTAGCTTCTTTTGGGTTCTCGGACAGGATGTCGTAGACTACGAAGTCTATGAATGGTTGTCTCCAGTCTTGTGCCTTGTCGATCGTCTAGCGAAATAACTTGCCACGAATTGAATATTATTCTTGGGATAGACCAGTTCATGTCCTATCACATCCACCGATTGATAAGCATAGTTCAGAACCGCTAGGGAAGCGGCAAGGCCAGCTAAGGCATCGACTTTGATATTTTAGAGTCTGGGGACGTGCTCGATGAAGAACCCTTCAAATGACGAGATGATGTTGATCGCAATTTAGTGATAGGGGATCATGTCTTCATGGCGAACCTCGTATGAATCCCGGATCTGATTGATGATTAACAGTGAATCGCCGTATGCTTCAAGATATTCTACCCCCAGCTCTCTTGCAAGTTGGAGACCAATGACTAAAGCGTTGTACTCGGCCACATTGTTAGAGCAGGGTTCTGTGAGGGAGTAAGCGTGATTGATCACCAATCCGGAAGGAGAAACCAGCACCACCCCGACTCCGACGACGATGTTGCCCTCAGGTCCGGTCCTTGAGGCACCGTCGAAGAATATCCGTCATATATCATTGTGAGAGGTTGCGTACGAGTCGACGACCTTATCTGGGATGTCTTCGTATATTCTGGCCGACTCCGGGCCTGGGTGGACTGCTAAAAAGTCTGCCAGAGCTTGACCTTTAACAGCCTTTTGTGGGACGAAGATCATATGGTAGGGGGGCAGTAATATTGCCCATGTAGTGAGGCGAGAGCTGAGTGCCCCTGGTTTAGTCATGTGGACCCTAAGAGGGTTGATTCATGAGATCACATGTATGGTTTGTCCTATGACATAGTGCTGCGTCTTTTGAATGGCGAACACCAGGGCGAGGCATTCCTTCTCCACGGCGGTGTATCGGTGATCTGGCCCAATCATCATTCGGCTGAGGTAATATATAGCTTGCTCATGGCCTGCATCGTTGTTTTGTGCTAGCAGAGGCCGAGGGAATGCTCTATTGCTCGTACATAGAGCAGGAATGGTTTTCCAGCAACCGGGGCCACCAGGACTGGAGGGTTCGACAAATATTTTTTGATGTTGTCGAAGGCACGCTGACATTCTTCATCCCATACGAATGAGATGCCCTTTTTCATGAAATGAGTGAATGGCTGACAACACCCAGAGAGGTTGGAAATGAACCTCCTGATGTAAGCTAACCTCCCTTGGAGGCCTTAAAGTTCTTGGAGATTTCTCGGAGGACCCATCTCCATGATTGCCTTCGTCTTTTCCGGGTCTACATGGATACCCTGGGAGGTGATGATGAAACCCAAGAACTTCCCGCTGGATACGCCCAGGAAGGACTTTGTAGGGTTCATTTTCAAATTGTGCGCTCGTATTAGGTCGAACACTGTCCTTAGATCATGCAGATGATCTTCCTTAGAGCGACTTTTGACGACAATGTCGTCAACATAGCACTCCACGGTCTTGCGCAAGTGATCCCTGAAGATGATAATCATGGCTCTTTGATAGGTGGTGCCAGTATTCTTTAAACCGAAAGGCATGACTGTGTAGCAGTATATGCCAATCGGTGTTCGGAATGATGTATGCTTTTCGTCGTCAGGAGACATCTTGATTTTGTTGTACCCCGAGAAACCATCCATGAATGACATACGTTCGAAGCCGCATGTGTTGTCGATCTTGATGTCTGTGATAGGGAGGGGGAATTCATCTTTGGGACATGCCTTGTTCAGATTACGAAAGTCGATGCAGATTTGAGTCTTTTCATTCTTCTTGAGGACCGGTACTACGTTGGCGATCCAGTCCGGATGTTGTTCTTCACGAATGAAGCCGCTGGCTATCAGTTTGTTGACTTCGGCTTCGATCGCATCCATGATGCCCAGGCAGAAGCGTCGCTGTTGTTGTTTGACCGGCTTTGCATCTGGCCGAATGTTGAGTTTATGAAGGGCAACCTCGGGGTTTAGTCCTGGCATGTCTTCATAGCTCCAGACGAACACATCAATATATTCTTTGACAAGTTCCAGGAGCGATTCTCGCTCTTCGTATGTCAGGCCTTTACTGACAAAGATTGGTTTTGGAGAAGATTCGCTGTCGAGGTTGACCTGTATAACCTCATCTTCAGTAGAAGGTTCTCTCTGTTCGAACCGTTTTTCCTATTATGTATCCAGCTATTGGGTCCACGGCTCTAACTCGAGGATTTCAGGAATGTCTTCATCTTCTTCGTAAGCGTCAGCGAATGCCGTATTGACTGACAAGACTTGTCTGAATACGTCTCCGATGCTGGCATCCGAATCAAAAGTTGGTGACCAGGTTGAATGTGAATGCCAGTCGCATTCCTCATCTGAACTTTCAGGGTCATTATGGCCGTAACATACCCTAATCCACATCGGGTCTTGCTGTAGTAGTCCCGTGGTTTGCCAGCCGGGACTAGTGGCTTTAAAGGTAATCGTCGACCAGTACCGTAGTTCAAGCCTGGCGTAGTCTTCGGATTATACCCCTATTTTTGCATGAGGTATTTGGATTGGAGGCTATAATGATACAGAGGTAGTCTCCCGGCATCTGATTCGAGATCGACCTTCTCTATACTGAAGGGCTGTGGATCATCCTTTCGGTCGAAGATGATTGGATGGTCCCCTCCCTCGATTATGTGGTAAGCGTCTTCTACTAGAGTAAGCTGGTTTATGGTGTAAACATTTGTCACCTGTGTGTGTAGGTGAGTGCCTATACCGTGTTCCATAGTATACATTGTACAAAGCTTATTAAGCTCGAGGTAGTTCAAAGATAGCCCTTTATTGATGAAGTAAGGTATCTTTTCTAGCGGGATTACATCATCTGTGGAGGGAACATCAGTGTGGGCAGCCATATACTTGGCTAGTTCCGGTTCTTCTTCGGCCACCCCCTGTATAAATGAAGACTGAGAGGATGACCTGGGCAGCTTGATCATCAGGTGTTCTGTTGGTGGGGCTGAACGTGGAGTTGTTGGAAAACTAGAGACCCCCAGTTTGATACTCGATGCTGGGCGGGGAGTTATTGGCTCGCTAGAAGCCCCAGACTTTGCATCGAGGTGACGATTCTTCTTGGGAAGACGTATCGTCATTGGCTTGTCGGAGGGGTTGAGCTTCTCCGTTTGTGGCTGGCCGACTCTTGGCAGTCTAATTGTTAGTGGCTCCGTTGTGGGTCTTGGCGCTTGGCCGGACCTTGGCAGCCAGATTATCATTTGTCCTTCTTGTGTCGAGAGGCTGATTGCGTCCTTACGCAGAGCGACCATAAGGGGTACGGATTTGCCAGGTTTGCGAGCTTGAAAGTGGATCGTCAGAGGTTCTTCTGATCCTGAGGCTGTCTCAGTTTGAGCTTGTACATCTTCATCCAGGTGCCTCTTCGACTTCTCGTATAGGCAGGAATCCGAGTAGTAGGATTTGACCCCTTTGAAGGGATCAATGTCGGCAAATTCTGTCCTCACGAAGCCGTGCTTGTCGACATACTTGAAGAACTGGTGTAACATAGAAGGCACGATCATATAATCGTGTATCGAAGGGCGCCCCAGGTATGAAGTATCCGCATCTATGACGTAACAGGCCACT
Organism: Iris pallida; assembly: GCA_029216955.1. Taxonomy (NCBI): domain Eukaryota; kingdom Viridiplantae; phylum Streptophyta; class Magnoliopsida; order Asparagales; family Iridaceae; genus Iris; species Iris pallida. The sequence continues at coordinate 3,340,639 of JANAVB010032219.1, read as the reverse complement.
TCTGACTGAAGATCGCCAATTTGGCACTTCAAACGAATCTTCCCAATTGGGTAGCTCCAGCCCGAATTGAAACCGCTGATGGTGGTGCTTGTTGGCGTTAGGCGATGCATAGGAATACGGAGATGATGTAACAGACCCTTCGGGATGATGCTTATGGAAGAACCAGGATCAATGTGCCTTCGATCCACCTTTACGTTACCGATGTATCCAGTGTAGTATAGCGGACGATCGTGCATAATGAGCATATCTTGCGGAGTGAAGACAATGTTGGGTATCGCTCCAGTGCAAGCGCTTTCTTGGAGATTTGCAGACGGGCTCTCTCCTGTGAGGTTGACCTGAGCCAGATAGGCGTCGGCATTCTCGAGTGCATCGCTCAAAGCAGCACGAACATCTTTTGAGAGTCTCAGGAGCTCGTATAATGACAATTTGGCCGATGTGTTGGCCAATTGCACCGAGATGTCGAAGTTGTAGGGCCTCTCCAGCCCCTGAGGTGCCTCTTTTCGGAGGGATTTGTCAAAGCGAGTCTCCTTAGGCCTAGGCTTGTCGGTCGTCGGAGGCTGTGAAGGTCCTGGAGCGTCAGCAGTAGCTGGCTGATGATCTTCAGCCAAGTTATCAGCCACAGGTTGGGATTGTGCCCCAGACTGGGTAACGACAGTCGTGATTTCTTCGATATCTGCCGGGATTATGCGACAGGATCTGACTTTTCCACTCTTTTTCTTACGAATGGAAGGTGGTATGGACTGAGTCACTTCAAGTACCAGGTCTGGATGGACCCACATGACCTTTCCCAGTGATGTGGTGAGGGGCACTAGACCCGCAGCCTGATCCCGAGGAGGTAAAAGATTAGCAATCTCTATTGTCGCCAGAGGGACGGGTACCACACCATCTTGAGTCTCTATTGGAGGGAAGCTGCCGAATTGTACGGACACCATGTTGGCCGCCACGGTTACCTCCTCGAAATCGATGGCTAGAGCCTTCGAGTCGATAAGATGTTGGATGTATCATTTCAATTGGTAGCAGTCGTGTATAGCATGGTGGACGTAACGGTGGTAATGGCAGTACTTTGGGCTCTCCATTTCTGCCGACCGAGGTTTCTATCTTGGTGGAGGGAGCTGAATTCTGTCTTCTTGTATGAGCATGTCCAAGATGGGCTTGACGTGGCCTTCTTCGAAGGAGTAGGTCATTTGCGGCCATTGTTTATCTACCGATTTTGACTCAGGTTGCTGGGCTGTGTCGGCCACCATAGCCTGCTTGCCCTTGTCCTCTCCCTCCGAGATGTGCAATCCCAGTTGGCGAGCCTTCTTCAACCATTCTTCGGCGCTAGTGGCACTGATGATAAACGTCTTCCAGTCCTTTCGCCCATCCAGAGACTGATTGTTGGGAGCAATTTCTTTTGGCAAATTTCAATCAAGTAGGAATCCGGGTTACCAGATGGCAACTTCATTGCGGTTTGGCGAAATCGCTCAATATAGTTCCTTGTCAGCTTCTTCTCTCCTTGAACGACATCCATGAGGGTGGACATCGTTACATCTTGTCCTACTTCGTAGAATCTCTCCAAGAATATGCGCTTGAAGCTGGCGAAGGAGTGGATACAGTTGTCTGGTAGGTTGCGATACCAGTCGAAGGTGACCCCTTCCAATGCCCCAATGAATAATCGTGTAAGGATGGCATCGTCATGGGGCAGATGGTTGGTGGTGACCTCGAAGTAAGTGATGTACCGACTTGCAGAGCTCTTGACATCATAAGGATTGATGTTGAACGACTTATATCTTGGTGGGAAAGGGACATCCCTCCATGCAGCAGGGTATGGTTGCCGTATCCTGAGGTCTTGGCAGTTTTCTCGGGCGTGGAACATGGCTCGGAGCCCCTGGACCTCTCTTCTTGCCACCCTGGCCTCGTCTGCAGCGGTAAGAGCCGATATTTTAGGAGGATTATTGCCCGGGTTCGGTGCCCTTGAGTTCGAGTCTGCATTGACCGCGGGACCCATGTTTGTTTGGCCAGCCATCCCTCCTTGCAGAGTAGGGAGGGCAGCTTTGATCTCGTCCACCGATTTGACCAAAGTGCGCAGTATGGCCTCCAGAGTATCGATGCGTTGACGATCACTGGGACCATCTTGTTCGTCGTTTGTCATGAATGCCGTCCTCACATGAGTAGAAGTGGAAGGGACGGTGGACGACGTGCCCTCCGAATCATACTCCTGTACCGAGAAGTCATCGGGGTATGTGGGAATGTTCTCCTCTGGTTCGGACTCAGAAAGAATAGTACCCCCAGCTTCAGAGCTTGCTTCATTTTGAGAGTCGTGGATGTCCTCGGGGACGTCTGTACTTGTTGTATCTGATGGGAGAGTTGTTTCTCCGGGCTCATCTCCTTGGAACATCGAATTGTCGTGGATGTTTGGAGGAGTGCTACCCCCAGTTCCAGCAACCCCCAGTAATGCAGACATGAATCACCCACTGTCGCAGATTCTGTCTTTGAACGGGTACCTTAGAAAACTCCGGTGGTGGACAACCGTTTAGATGACAGTTTCTTAGTCATAGTGGTTGAAATCTTCGGGCTGGAAACATTTATCTTCTTCCCTCTCGCATCGACGGGGATTTTCTGAGTAGAGTTGTAAGAGACGACGGGAGGCACCTCATCCCCTGAGCTCAGCTGTTGTAATCTTTGGAAGGCGGACTGCTGGTCTTCTCATACTGTCGCACTGTTACAACAGCAGTTGACGATGACTTGGGTGTAGTGACATCCGTGGGAGGACTCTTTGCACACCGAGGCCTCTTCTCTTTTCTTGCGTTTGTGGAGGATAACCTTACGCAAGTCAGATGGGTCTGGAACGACCATGTTTGCCCCCTGGGTTTTGGGAGACTTTTTGGAACCACTCTGTCCATATGTCGTCGGGGGCTGGACTCGAGTGGTTCTGTACAACTTCCTATCAGAGGCCCGCATAATGGTATGTGCAACACTCGGATGGTCAGAGGTCGGGACAACAGACTGAGCTTGCCAAGTTTGCGCTGTCCTAGACTTCTTCACTCTAGTACGTGAGGGCACATAGTAGGAAGAGTCTAAGTGGTGCTGCAGAGAGTCAGACATATTCTCTTGGGCACATGAGAGATTAGGACCATAAGAGAGGCGATCGAAGACTGGGCCTGAGCTGCATGGAGCAGGCAGTATGCGGCTGGAGTGGCCGCATAGGCTTTCTTCGTGCGGCTGGAAGCCTTGGCCGCATGAGTTTTCTCCATGCGGCTGGGAGTTCTGGCCGTATGGATATTCTTCATGCGGCTGGAAGTTCTGACCGCATGGATATTCTTCATGCGGCTGGCAGTTTCGGCCGCATGAGCATCATGCATGCGGCTGACGGTCTTGGCCGCATGAGTGTTCGACTTCTTCCTGGAGCACATAGAATCACTCTTTGTCTCTGCAAGTCCAGCATCGTAGTGCTTTCTCTGCCGGACTTGGGGACAACAGAGTCCTCTATGGCTTAAAGTGAGGCCGTACGAGAGTTGCCTTCGCCGTCTTTGGCAGCAGAGAGTACTCCGTCCAGAGCTTGGGAAGGAGCAAATGATTTTGGCCTCCACTTCCTGCGAGCCTTCTTTGTGCGGGTTCGCTTCTGGACCGGTCCAGCTCTTCCGTCGGAGAGCATTTCTTCAAACGCCTGTTGGTCGAAACGGACGACCATCTTCTGTTGTGTGGAGCCAAGTTTGGCTGTATCCGATTGCGTCACCAACTCCTCAACCGTAGAGAAGTTTGTCCCCAGCAGAGTCGCCATCGTGTTTGCCATGAAATATAAAAGAACAGAACAATTATATCGGAGGACTGGACTTTTACTTCATAATACAAACTCGCTTGTACAAAGAAAGCCTAGGGACGAAAACCTAGGTACAATAATCTAAGTACAGTTGTTTATTTTAGATTCTGGGGGGTGACGGTAGAGGCTCAGGAAAGCGACGGCAGCTCTGCCTTACTCATTGGACGATCGGATGCAGCCTTGGCTCCGGGGAAGAAATACACTCATGATGCCCTCTGTGCGTGCATTTTTCTCTCTACTCTCTGTCTTTAAGTCTCTCCAGGTGCTCTGGTGCTCTTCGAAAAGTCCTTCTTGCAAGGGAATACACCTTGCTATTTATAGGAGTGGGATGCAATCATTAGGGTTTGTAATGATTGCCTCCTTGATAAGTCGACGGTTAAGGACCAATTAATCTGGGGTCTTCATTCTAATTGTAGCAAATCTAGGTAATTAATGTAGATTGCATCAAATCTCTGTGGGTAATTAATGGTGATTGCCATAAATCTTCATGATTTGTTATGCCAAGCTCGGTTCTTCTGCCATGTGTTCAATTTGCATGATTGCAAATGATCTGATTTGATCCCAGTAATTATGAGGATGGCACTAAACCTGGTTGTTGGGATTTGCTGATGAATCTTGATCGATTTGATGCCACGTGTCCCATTATTATTATGCTGCTAGCTGTAGGGACGCGGGAAAAACTAATCTTCTGCCATGTGTCTTAACCACGAGCCACTTAGGAAATCCGAACTGCATGAGGATTGTTCCCTACTGAGCCACATAAGACTGGCCATGTATGGAAATGATCTGAGCCGCATGAGCGTAGGTGACCGCATGATGGTTGGCTTTTCAGTGAGCCGCATGAAGATAGTCTTCGTGAGCCGCATATGGTAGGCTCTACCTGAGCCGCATGAGGTGGCCTCTCCCTAAGCCGCATGGGATGGCCTCTGTCTGAGCCGCACGGGGTGGCCTTCTGCCTGAGCCGCATGCGACTGTCCACGTATCAAGGCTGCATGAAGGATTTTGGGATTTATGTCAGAGATTTCCTTCGTTTCCCTAGGAGTCTACCATTACGACAGGGTCTTTATGGCAGCTTTATGTCAGAGCCGTCAGTTCTCCTTTATGTCAGATCAATAAATAGGGCCTTTACTTAATGGCCAATTGCAGGAGCGAACCGCAGAAGGCCACGTTTTGTTTGCTTGAGCCGCATGTCCAAGTTGGTGACTTTTGAACCGCATGATGCTCTTGAGCCGCATGAAGCTCGTCTGTTTTTCAACCGTATGGGTTTTCCTATTCTGAGCCGTATGGACAATCATGCTCTTTTCCATGCTTCTACAATGCCTCCACCAGCTCGGAGGTAGGACCCAGTCATCGCAGAGGAGCCCTTCCAGCAGCCGTCGCCTACAGATACGTGGATGCGGCACAGATGTTCGCATATTTCCAGCAGTTCATGGACAGGCAGCAGGCTTGACAAGACAAGGGCATGGAGTTGGCCCTTACGACGGTTGTAGCTCGACCAGTGGTGCAGCAGCCGAGGACACCGGGGATAGAGCAGTTCCAGAAGATGAGCCCCAAAAACTTCCTGGGACAGAAGGGATTCTATATGCTGATTAGTGGATCGAGCATATAGAGGAGATCTTCTTGTCACTACCACATTTCTAGTTTGAGGGTATTTTTGACATTTTTGGGGTAATTTAAATTTATTAGAATTTATTTGAATTTATGGGAATTTTTAGAAATTATTTTGGAATTGTTTGAATGAGGGTTGACTAGGTTGACTTTGACTAGCAATGACCATGGCAGACTAACCTAGGAGCTAACCCTAGTTGAGTTTGGTCTTGATTAGGTCATGCCACCCTAGTTAGACTAGAGTTGACTAATAGTATGGTTATTTGACTAAAGTAGAGTTTTAAGTCATAAGCCATGACTTGTGATTAACCAATAAATCAATAGTTAGCCAAATAAGCCCAAAGCCCATTAGTCAAGTGCCCAAACCCTAACCCTAACATTTTGTCCAGCCAACCTAGGGATTCCCCCAATATTTAATCTCTCCTAAAATCTAGGGCTAGCCTCTTCCTTAGGAATTTATTACAAGAGAAGAAAGAGGTGAGTCCCCATGTTCAAAAATCCCTAGAAAATCCATTTTTTCTCCTTTTTAATCCAAACAAATTGCATTGGGTTCTAAATTCTACATACTTTCTGTTGGTAATTAATAATCTCATATTTGGAGAGCTTTGGAGGAGTTTTACCATTGTGAAGAACATCACTCATTTGAGCTTTTTGGAGGGTTTTGATACAAAGAGGTAACTTCCTATTTTCACCATAGAATCCTGAAGTTTTTGCATCATTTGGGAGCCCGAGACCTAACCTAACAGTAGGGATAGGAAACCCCAAGTTTTCATGTCGTTTCATGTCCTAACAGGACACGTATCAGTGCACCATTCAATGTGTTTGCGGAAATGCCACAGTGAAACTTTTCGTGTTATTTTTTATTTGTGTTTGAATGAAAAATCATGTTTTGGTGTCGCTTATCCATTTCTGTAGCTCTGAGTTGATTTCGTGCTTGTGTCGTGTCGTTTGGACACGCGTGCACACGGCCTCGCGCACGGCCTGGGGGATCCCCTGCTACTCGGGGTCCCTATAGTACACGACACGGCGTGTCTTGACACAAAATTTTGTAGGTACATTGGGGCACTGTCTGTCGTCACTCTCCCCAAGTTTCACGAGATTTTGTGGTCTGGAGTTGGAGATATCGGTCGTGTACGAGGAATCCACTGTTCTGCACACAGTGTGCACTTAGCCACCAATACAGCTTTGGTTCACGGACACGGTGACACGAGGACACGTTTCAGGCACTTAGACACGAGCACCTATACCTAGTCTAGTTGGGGACACGAGCACGAGGGCTGAGATGGCCTGTGTCGGGTGCACGACACGCGTGCACACCCGCACGACGCTGTCCGGTGTGTGTACCCAGTTTACCCGATTTTGGGTTTAATTGTACTGGACACGTTTGTGTCCACTTTGGTGGACACAAATCACTTGTGTGACACGTGTGTAATGTGGTTATACTGTACCAACCTATCTATTGGTATTTTAGTTTGTAATTGTTGATTAATTTGTATTTCCCAAATGTATCCGAATGCCCATTATCAGCTTTATTAACTGTTCTAAATCCCAGTTTTAATCTCGATGTTTGGTCATCAACTTTAACCAGGGTATGCTGTTAATTAGTGTTGTTTAAAATCCTAATAGGTACAGCTACATGATATCTAATAGTATGAGGAAACTTGGTAAGTTTTGATGCAGATTTGATTCAAAATCTGGATTTGTGATGGAGGGGCTGTCCTAAATAGTTTTGTGTGTTGTTATGGATTTTTGAACTGATATTTAACCTTGAACCTGAGTTTAACATGATCTGAGACCTACCTGGGTTTTTAAATGACTATTGTAAATCTGATTTGGTTTTGTATTGGGTTGCATTAAGGTTTGATGTGTGGGACTATTCTGGACAGTAACAGTAGGTTGGTTACTGAGTTTTGGTTTTCCTTTAATTCATTTTCTGAACTAGTTTTTGGTGGGTAGGAACTGATAGCAGTAGGTATATTGATTGGCCATGTTTTACTGTCACACACACAAGTTTCAGTCTACAACCTAACACTGTCACTTTGTAACAGTCCACACACACACATGTTCTCTTCCTTACTGTTTTGCCTCACTCCACTGTCACACACCCACACAAGTCACTCACACACACATGTTGCATACACATGCTCTCACACACATCCTCACTTAGTACACACTCTTACACACATATAAACACATGAGCACATGAGTGCCCCCCTCTCTATGCTTTGTATATACTCTTATGTTTTGACATATAGGGTAGTATAGTATACACATAAAGCATATAGGTTTAAATGTTATGGTTATATCATATAACTTGCATGGTGTATCAATATATATATATATATATATATATATATATATATATATATATATATATATATATATATATATATATATATTGTCCTAGTATGTATGTATCTAGTAGATGATTATGAGCCTATATATATATATATATTAAGTACCCTATATTAACTTGTATGGTATGTATACATATGTGTTGTTTAGATATAGAACTGATATGGTTTTGCCAATTAGCCCATGGCCTAGTCTATTAGCCAATGGCCTATGGTTGAGTTTGCTTAGCTAGTAAGTCTATATTAGGCTTGTGTAGATTAGTTTGACCTAGTGTGGACTTGTTTGACCTAGTTTGACCATAGTTGACCTAGTTTGACTTCTAGGGTTGACCAGAGTTGACCAAGAGTTGACTTTGGCCTAGTTTAACCTAGATTTATGTAGAATGCATGGTAGAGCTTCATTTTATCATTTCGGACTTATTGTGACTTGTGCTGTTCTAATAGGAGACAAACACCACTCCTCGGACAGTACTTTTCAGTTGGACACTCAGATACCAGGCAAGTACATTCTTTGATCATTTCATATCCTGTTAGAATTATTTTTCTGCTTTGGATTACTTTACTTGATACTGTCACGTCGGTAAGACGAATTAGTACTATATGGATCCATTCTTGAGATGTTATCCCCTCAGGGAGCATCGTATACTACATGTTCTGTGCGTTTCACTTACATGGTGTATCACTATGCTTCACGATTCTTCGATCACTTGTGACATGTACTCTCATGATCGCAGAGTCTTCCCAGAATTACCCCATTTATGGGCATTCCCAGAATCACCCCATTGTGGGCATTCTCAGAATCACCCATTTATGGGCTATCCATGTATCACCCCTTGTGGGCCTTCACATGGAATCATAACATAACCTGGCTGGATCCTTGTGTATTGATTGGGGGTACGGGGGAGTAGAAGTAAACATGTGAATATTATCCAAGTAGTGTAGTTTCCAGAATCACTCCATAGTATAGTTCCCAGAATCTTCTATGCCATTCACATATTTATATTGTACTCTGACTCACTAGCCACAGTTAGCTCTCTATTTACAGTATATATATTTCCATTACAGTTTTCTCTGTTTACATTCCATGCTTCTTTCAGTTTTCTGTATCTTACTCTACTGCATGTCTATATTTCTAACCTGCTATGATCTGTTGAGATGTATTGTGCTCGCTCCTGTCCTGACTGGACCTGTTGAAAATATTACAGAGGACGAGGAGGAGGCTGGTATGGATACCTATTACGGTGCCACCTTAGATGAGATGTTGGACCTGGACCATCAGCAGGCCCCACTAGCTGTGGATGACACACCCTTAGACTAGGATGCTTTCATATCAGTATTTCATGGATGATTGTACTTATTGATACTTGGGATCTGGGATTTGTATTATCTTAGACACTTAGACTTTCTGATGTACTTGAGATTTTCTTTTATTTCAGCAGTTTCATTTATCTATCTATCCGCTATGTTATCATCTGTTTTTCCTTGAGTTTTATATCATATCGTGCTTCTTCTTCCTTAGTTGTGATTGAGTCTACTTTTATCATGTCACCCCCATTCGGGGAGTATAAACTGTTTAAGCTTTATATTGCTAGATGTTTTGACCCAGGACAACGTTCTACCGCCGACACTGCGGCATAGGCTGGACGTACCCACGTCTCGTGCCCTAACTCTAGGGTTCGGGTCGTAATACGTTTTTAGTGGTGGCCCATGAGGTCAAGATTAGAAATGTAGTGGTATTCGAATTAGAGTATTACTACAGCCTGCAGTAGGATATAGGACAATAATTTTTTTTAGGTACTTGATCACATTAGGAAAAATTCTTTTATTGCCATCTAAATCCTTATTTTCAGCTGATCCTTTTGAATTTTAATTGTCAGCCTTTGTTATATCGCTTCTTTCTCAGAAATTGATACTCTTGTTTGTCTATCTTCAGGATGGTAGAGACTCGATCGCAGCGTACCATTCATGAGGATGCTATGGAGGGGACTGCTACCTCCCAGCCAGTACAGCAGGGCCAGGGGACTGCAGCTCCTGCCACCTTTGCTAGTATTGAGGCCCCGGCAGCAGCAGTAGGGGTATGCTTCCACCGGCAGGGAGGCAGGACCCAGTTCTCTCAGAGGATCCTTACCAGCAGCCACCTCCAGGGACAGTGGACGCAGTGCAGCTGCTAGCCTTCTTCCGGCAGTACATGGAGGGTCAGCAGACCCAGCAGCAGAGGCACACGGCAGAGCTCAGCAGAGGCATTGAGCTGACAGTGACGGCAGTGGAGAGAGTCACGGCTCAACCAGCAGCAGTCCAGCAGCCGCACTAGCCACGGGAGAAGGGCATCCAGGACTTTCAGTAGATGCACCCGAGAGACTTCCGAGGGATAGAGGAGATCCTGTATGCCGATGAGTGGATCGAGCATATGGAGGAGATCTTCAGGCTGGCAGAGATTTCGACGAGGCTCCAGATAGAGGCAGCGGCCAGTATGGTACAGGATCTGGCCCGTACATGGTACCAGATCGACCCAAAGGTCGGCACAGTAGGACAGACTTGGGCAGCATTCAAGAAGCTGTTCAAGGAGAAGTTCTTCCCAGAGGCAGCACTGGGAGCCCTCGAGACTCAGTTCGAGGCCCTAGTCCAGGGGAGTCAGTCTGTGGAGGAGTATGCAGGAGAGTTCTGCCGCTTGGGCAGATTTATAGAGGACTTGTCGGAGACGACGAAGGCCCGGAGGTTCCGGAAGGGCTTGGTAAAGGAGGTCAAGTCCTACACCAAGAACTCCTGCAGTGCTATATTTGAGGAGATCCTGGTGGACGTACTAGCTGCAGAGGATGATCTTGAGCTTAGGCTCAATAGGGGGCGAGACTCCCAGGGAGGCAGCAGCAGCGGAGGACCGGCCAAGAGGCCGCACTTTCAGCAGCAGCACCATCAGCTGTAGAGGTTCCAGCCGCAGCAGTTTCAGCAGCCGAGGCACCAGCCAGTGCAGCATCAGCAGCAGAGGGTGCAGCAGCAGGCACCGAGACAGCAGGCCACCACCTGTGCCTATTACAAGAAGCCAGGGCACGGGTGGAACGAGTGTAGGAAGAGGCTGGGCAAGTTCCTGGTATGTGGCTCAGGAGATCACCAGATGAGGGAGTGTACCTTGACCACGGGACGAGCAGCTCAGGGAGGAGGAGCCAGGGCAGCAGCAGGCCAGCAGAGGGGACCAGTCCTGCCGACTCAGCAGCAGCGATTTGTGCAGCACCAACAGCAGGCCAGGGGAGGCCAGCAGGGGAGAGCTTTCGTCATGGCAGCTGAGGATGCAGAGGCGATAGGAGAGCTGATCGCAGGTTTGGTTCATCTTGACTCCAGTCCAGCTTTTGTATTATTCGATTCCGGTGCTTCGCATAGCTTCATATCAGTATCTTTTGCGATTAGACACGGTATCATAGCTGAATCGTTGCCTAGGACTTACAAGATCACGACCGGGTGTGGCATTATCCTTGTACGTGATGTTTGTATGGGTCGGAGAGTAGTTTTGGGAGGCCGTGAGTTGGAGGTGAGCCTATTCGTAATGCCATTGCCGAACTACGATATAGTACTAGGCATGGATTGGTTGAGCAGGCACCACGCCAGCATTGATTGCAGAGGGGGTAGAGTTTTCTTCAGAGCGCCGGAGGAGCCAGAGTTCGAGTACTCCAGACGTCAGGCGGAGCAGAGCAGCAGAGTTTTCTGCGGAGTCTCGGTCGAGGAGCAGGCGATTCCACACCCCTTGATAGCAGAGTATATAGATGTTTTCCCAGAGGAGTTGTCGGGATTGCCACCAGACAGAGACATAGAGTTCTCGATAGACTTGGTTCCAGGAGCGGAACCCATCTCTCAGCATGTCTATCGGGTGAAAAACAGCGAGCTGGTGGAGCTGAAGAAGCAGGTGGTTGAGCTGCAGCATAAGGGCTTCATCCGCTCGAGTTCGTCGCCATGGGGTGCACCAGTGTTGTTTATGCCAAAGAAGGATGGGTCAGTATGCATGTGTATTAACTATAGGGCACTCAACAACCTCACGATCAAGAATAAATATCCACTGCCGCGGATCGATGATCTTTTTGACTAGTTGAGCGGAGCTCGGGTATTTTCCAAGATTGATCTGAGGTCGGGATATCACCAGGTGAAGGTGAAGGGGGATGATATTCCCAAGACCGCTTTCAGGACGCGGTACGGAAAGTTTGAGTTTTTGGTTATGCCGTTTGGGCTAACCACTGCACCAGTAGTGTTTATGAACCTTATGAACAAGGTATTCTACCAGTATCTGGATCAGTTTGTGGTGGTGTTCATAGACGATATCTTAATATATTCTAAGACCGAGGAGGAGCACGAGGAGCATCTACGGATAGTGCTGGAGATTCTCAGAAAGGAGCAGCTTTATGGAAAACTCTCCAGGTGTGAGTTTTTCTTCGACCGGGTGGACTTCTTGGGGCACGTTGTGACTGGAGATGGTATCTCAGTTAACTCCAAAAAGATTGTAGCAGTCGAGGCATGGGCAGCACCGACTTCAGTTGTAGAGATCAGGAGTTTCCAGGGGCTGGCAGGATATTATCGGAGATTTGTGCAGGATTTCCCCCGGGTTGCAGAGCCGTTGACACGGTTTACCTGGAAGGATGCTGAGTATGTTTGTTCAGAGGAGTATCAGGCAGCTTTTGACAAGTTGAAGAAGCGGCTTACGACAGCTACGATTCTGACATTGCCTTCAGGATCATGTGGTTTTACTATTTATAGTGATGCTTTAGGGAAGGGGCTGGGTTGCGTCTTGCAGCAGCATAGGAAGGTGATTGTCTATGCTTCCAGGTAATTACGTCTCCATGAGAAGAACTACCCTACCCACGACTTGGAGCTGGCGACAGTGATTTTTGCTTTGAAGTTGTGGAAGCATTATATGTATAGGGAGAGAGTGGAGATCTTCACAGATCACAAGAGCTTAAAGTATGTGTTCACTCAGAATGAGTTGAACATGAGGCAGCGCAGATGGCTAGAGTTGATGAAGGACTTTGACATCCTACTTCAGTACCACCCAGGGAAGGCCAATATGGTTGCCGATGCCTTGAGTAGGTATCCGACAGCCATGTGTTTGACCATAGATCGGCATTTGCTTGCAGACTTGGAGAGCCTTGGGATTGAGGTGATCGTGCCCGGGGTACAGATGTAGTTATGGGGGATGCAGATTCAGTCGGACTTGGTGGAGAGGATCAAGTCGGCACAGTTTGAGGACGTTGCTCTACGGTGTCTCCGAGAGCAGGTTCAAGCAGGATTGCTGGAGGGCGAGTTTTCTCTTGCAGATGATGGTGCCTTGAGGCACGGTTCCAGACTATGTGTGCCTAGTGGAGATCTCAGGGAGCAGGTTATGCAGGAGGCCCACAGATCACAGTACTCTATAGACCCGGGTGCCAACAAGATGTACCGAGATCTGCGGGAGCATGTTTGGTGGTCAGGAATGAAGCGGGAGGTGGCTCGCTTCGTGGCTAGGTGTTTGGTCTGTCAGCAGGTCAAGGCAGAGAGACACAGGCCCGGTGGATTGTTGCAGCCGTTGCCCATTCCCGAGTAGAAATGGAAGCATATCACTATGGACTTCGTATCCAGATTGCCGCGCACACCAGGAAGGAAAGACGCAATTTGGGTCATCGTTGACAGGTTGACCAAATCGGCCCACTTCTTGCCATTCAAGGTGGGTACGTCTACAGAGAGGCTGGCGGAGTTGTATATGCGGCAGATAGTCAGGATTCACGGGGTTCCGGTCAGCATTGTCTCAGATCGGGGTAGCTATTTTACTTTCCATTTCTGGAGGAGTCTGCAGACCAGCTTGGGCACTCAGCTCAAGTTTAGTACTGCATACCACCCCAGACAGACGGACAGTCAGAGCGGACTATTCAGACCCTTGAGGATATGTTACGGACGTGCGTCCTGGTCTTTGGAGGTTTCTGGGAGGATCATCTTTATTTGGTGGAGTTTGCCTACAACAATAGTTTCCAGGGCAGCATTGAGATGTCACCTTTTGAGGCTCTGTACGGGCGTAGGTGCCGTACACCCTTATCCTGGGATGATATTGGTGAGCGAGCTTTACTGGGGCCAGAGATGGTTGTTGATGCGGCCGAGAAGGTGAAGCTCATCAGGGACATACTTCGCGTGGCGCAGGACAGACATCGGCACTGGGCCGATAGCCACCGGAGGCCCTTGGAGTTTGAGGTACAGATTAGGGTAGGATTAGATTTAGGTTTCCTTGTTTGTGATTTTTTTTGATCATGTTGTTTATTATAATTAATTGAGACCTTGCTTGTGATTAGGTCGGAGACCAAGTTTTCTTGAGGATATCTCCGACTCGTGGTATGATACGTTTTGGTGGAGGCGGGAAGCTTAGCCCGCGCTTCATCGGCCCTTTCGTTATCAGCAGAAAAGTCGGTAACATTGCATACTGGCTAGACATGCTGCCTGCACTTGTGGGGGTCCACAACGTATTCTATGTATCATAATTGAGACGGTACATGGCTGACCCTAGCCATGTGCTCGATCATTCAGAGATAGAGGTTGGGCCTTCTCTCAGCTATCCAGAACAGCCAGTGGAGATTCTGGATCGACGGAAGAAGGTTCTGAGTAACCAGGTGATACCCTTGGTACGCGTCGCATGGAGGCATCATTCTCCAGAAGAGTCTACCTGGGAACGGGAGGATGAGATGCACGAGCGCTACCCGTATCATTTTGGACCGTGAGGTATGCTTTCTATCCTTCTCATCAGATGTATTTCGCCTTTCAATTTCGAGGACAAAATTCTTTTAAGGAGGGTAGATTTGTCACTACCATATTTCTAGTTTGAGGGTATTTTTGACATTTTTGGGGTAATTTAAATTTATTAGAATTTATTTGAATTTATGGTAATTTTTAGAAATTATTTTGGAATTGTTTGAATGAGGGTTGACTAGGTTGATTTTGACTAGCAATGACCATGGTAGACTAACCTAGGAGCTAACCCTAGTTGAGTTTGGTCTTGATTAGGTCATGCCACCCTAGTTAGACTAGAGTTGACTAATAGTATGGTTATTTGACTTAAGTAGAGTTTTAAGTCATAAGCCATGACTTGTGATTAACCAATAAATCAATAATTAGCCAAATAAGCCCAAAGCCCATTAGTCAAGTGCCCAAACCCTAACCCTAACATTTTGTCCAGCCAATCTAGGGATTCCTCCACTATTTAATCTCTCCTAAAATCTAGGGCTAGCCTCTTCCTTAGGAATTTATTACAAGAGAAGAAAGAGGTGAGTCCCCATGTTCAAAAATCCCTAGAAAATCCATTTTTCCTCCTTTTTAATCCAAACAAATTGCATTGGGTTCTAAATTCTACCTACTTTCTGTTGGTAATGAATAATCTCAGATTTGGAAAGCTTTGGAGGAGTTTCACCATTGTGAAGGACATCACTCATTTGAGCTTTTTGGAGGGTTTTGATACAAAGAGGTAACTTCCTATTTTCACCATAGAATCCTGAAGTTTTTGCATCATTAGGGAGCCCTAGACCTAACCTAACAGTAGGGATAGGAAACCCTAAGTTTTCGTGTCGTTTTGTGTCCTAACAGGACACGTATCAGTGCACCATTCAATGTATTTGTGGAAATGCCACAGTGAAACTTTTCGTGTTATTTTTTATTTTTGTTTGAATGAAAAATCATGTTTTGGTGTCGCTTATCCATTTCTGTAGCTCTGAGTTGATTTTGTGCTTGTGTCGTGTCGTTTGGACACGCGTGCACACGGCCTCGCGCGCGGCTTGGGGGATCCCCTGCTACTCGGGGTCCCTACAGGACACGACACGCCGTGTCTTAACACAAAGTTTCGTGGGTACATTGGGGTACTGTCGGTCGTCACTCTCCCCATGTTTTACGAGATTTTGTGGTCTGGATTGGGAGATATTGGTCGTGCACGGAGAATCCACTGTTCTGTGCACAGTGTGCACTTAGCCACCGATACGGCTTTGGTTCATGGACACGACGACACGAGGACACGTTTCAGGCACTTAGATACGAGCATCTATACCTAGTCTAGTTGAGGACATGAGCACGAGGCCTGAGATAGCCTGTGTCGGGTGCACGACACGCGTGCACACCCGTACGACGCTGTCCGGTGTGTGTACCCAGTTTACCCGATTTTGGGTTTAATTGTACTGGACACGTTTGTGTCCACTTTGGTGGACACAAACCACTTGTGTGACATGTGTGTAATGTGGTTATACTGTACCAACCTATCTATTGGTATTTTAGTTTGTAATTGTTGATTAATTTGTATTTCCCAAATGTATCCGAATGCCCATTATCAGCTTTATTAACTGTTCTAAATCCCAGTTTTAATCTCGATGTTTGCTCATCAATTTTAACCAGGGTATGCTGTTAATTAGTGTAGTTTAAAATCCTAATAGGTACACCTACATGATATCTAATGGTATGAGGAAACTTGGTTAGTTTTGATGCAGATTTGATTCAAAATCTGGATTTGTGATGGAGGGGCTGTCCTAAATAGTTTTGTGTGTTGTGGTGGATTTTTGAACTGATATTTAACCTTGAACCTAAGTTTAACATGATCTGAGACCTGCCTGGGTTTTTAAATGACTGTTGTAAATCTGATTTGGTTTTATTTGGTTTTGTATTGGGTTGCATTAAGGTTTGATGTGTGGGATTGTTCTGGACAGTAACAGTAGGTTGGTTACTGAGTTTTGGTTTTCCTTTAATTCATTTTTTGAACAGGTTTTTGGTGGGTAGGAACTGATAGCAGTAGGTATATTGATTGGCCATGTTTTACTGTCACACACACAAGTTTCAGTCTACAACCTAACACTGTCACTTTGTAACAGTCCACACACACACATGTTCTCTTCCTCACTGTTTTGCCTCACTCCACTGTCACACACCCACACAAGTCATTCACACACACATGTTGCACACACATCCTCACTTAGCACACACTGTTACACACACACAGACACATGAGCACATGAGTGCCTCCCTCTCTATGCTTTGTATATACTCTTATGTTTTGACATATATGGTAGTATAGTATACACATAAAGCCTATAGGTTTAAATGTTATTGTTATATCATATAACTTGCATGGTGTATCAATATATATATATATATATATATATATATATATAAATAAAAATATATATATATATATATATATATATATATATATATATATATATATATATATATATATATATTGTCCTTGTATGTATGTACCTAGTAGATGATTATGAGCCTATATATATATATTAAGTACCCTATATTAACTTGTATGGTATGTTTACATATGTGTTGTTTAGATATAGAACTGATATGGTTTTGCCTATTGGCCCATGGCCTAGTCTATTAGCCTATGGCCTATGGTTGAGTTTGCTTAGCTAGTAAGTCTAGATTAGGCTTGTGTAGACTAGTTTGACCTAGTGTGTGTTGGCCCATTTGGTCATATGGTCAAACTTGATTTTAATAATTGAATAAACTCTGTCTGGATATACAAAGCTAGTCGGGACATCTCGGATTCTTGGACATGATCAAGATTGGCTATCCACTGAATTCAAGACCGAAGATCTATTTGCCTACTCGAGTCTGTAATTCCTTATGCAATGTATTTTTTATTTTATTTGAGTCTAGGAATATGTTGTACACCGAGTCGTACTGGCAAATAGGCTACCCTTAAATGAGTTCAAAATGTTTTTAAAATGACCTCTCAAAAAGGTTTACAAAAAGGTTTTCAAAAAGGTTTTCAAAAATCACCCAAAAGCTTTTTCAAAACCCTAACTAAACCCTGACTTAACCCTGACAGAACTCGGACCGAGTTCGGCCAGAGTTCGGCCAGAGTTCGGTTAGTGGCCGTTGTGATTTTGAATCCGTAGAACTTGGTCCTCCTGCAGTTGCGGATTTGACCAAGATTTGCTCAAAGAGTTCTGTCCGAATTCTGCCCGAATTTTGTCAGAAGTCTGCCTTTGGAACTCCTATAAATAGAGAAGGATTTTGATCATTTCAACTCACTCATTCACTTTCAATCTTCTCTCTATCTAAAGCTTTCAGTCTTCCAAAGAGTTTTCTAGAGCTTTCAATTTCAGATCCCAAGCCAGTTACAATCCTATAGTCAATTTGCCAGTGCGGTACGGTCTAGAAGTTTCTGAGAGATTGTAATCAGAAGGCTTGATTGAAGAATACCTCTTCACATTTGAAGTTGGACGAGTTCTTCGTATCAAAGCTCGCGTTGTAGAAGTTGCAAGGACTTCGTAAGAAAACTTACGGTTTTTCCAATAGTGGATTCAACTGGTAGCAAGAGTTCTACCGACTGGATTAGTCCTCAACAGAGGGATACCAGTATACATCGCTGTCTTTGCGTTTGCTCTCTTAACTCTGTCTTTACTTTATTTTAGTTTTGATTAATATTCTGTGATTGTGCTGCTAACATTTTTAATTAGCATTATTCCGCTGCCAACTCTATTCACCTCCCCTCCAGAGTATTACGCTTTACTATTTCGTTCCTACAATTGGTATCAGAGCGGATGTTACAGGTAAAGCAAAGGTAACAGTGTAATTATTTATTCATTTTAATTAACTGTTATATAGATCACAGCACAACACATGGCAACTGTGAAATTCACAAGTGAAGGCCAGGCCACAAACAGACCCCCACTGTTTGATGGTACAAATTATACATATTAGAAAACATGGATGAGTTTCTTCTTGAAATCTCTTGACTTTGATTTATAGTCCATTGTTCTTGATGGCTATCAAAAGCCACCTCGTATAAATGTTGATGGAGTTTTAGTTGAAAAACCCCATAGCAGATATACAGAGGAAGAAAAAAAGGGCCAGTCTTGACACACGTGCCATTAATGCTCTTTTTTGTGCTTTAGATAGAACTGAATTTAACAGGGTGTCTATCTGCACAACGGCTAATGAAGTATGGAAGCTACTTGAAGTCACACATGAAGGCACGACTCAAGTCAAGGAATCTGAAGTCAGTAGACTTACTCAAGAGTACGAGGCGTTCAAGATGAAGCCCAACGAAACAGTTACACAAATGTTCGAGAGGTTCTTGGATATTGTAAATCCTTTGTCCTCCCTAGGCAAAGATTACAGTAACCATGAAAAGATTCACAAACTCCTGCGAGCTCTCACCAAGAACTGGATTCCAAAAGCTACTGCAATCATTAAAGGGAACGACCTCATAACTATGTCCCTCGAAGTACTCATGGGTAAACTACTCACTCATGAACTGGAGCTACAAGATTTTGAAGAGCCTGCACCAAATGAGAAAACGATCGCTCTCAAGGCTCAGCACAGAAAAGCTGCCGAAGGTGACTCAGACAGCAGTGGATCTGACGCTGAAGATCAAGCACTCCTAGCAAGGAAGTTCAAAAGATTCATGAGATATAAGAAGAGAGTCAAAGAGAACAACAGCAACAACTGGTATCAAGAAGATGCTGTTTGCTATGGTTGCAAGAAGAAGGGACACAAGAAGAAGGATTATCCCACAAACTCATCATCAAGCAAGAAGAGCAACAGGTATGAAAAAGGGAACCTGAAGAGATCAACATCACGGAAATATGCCAACACCAGCATATGGCATGAAAGTGAAGCTAGCGACTCAGAAGACGAACAATCAGAAGACGCTGCAAACGTATGCTTTGTGGCATCCGATCAGGTACCTACTGAACCTGTAGTTGATACTTATGATGACTTCACCTTTGAGCAATTAGGAGATGCCTTCAGTGACCTGATGACTGATTACAGGAAACTGCGTAGCAAGTATCAGACCTCTAAGAAGGTACTCAAAGAGTACAAAGGTGAAATAGGTAGACTTACCGACCTACTAGCTGAGGTTAGAAATAATGTTAGTGAGTCTGGTGATCTTTCTTCTATAAAGCTCTTATTACACGAGACTACCAAGTCATCTGAAGAGAAAGACAAAATTATTGACCAACTCAAGGAAGAACTTTCTATAGAGAAGAAAAGTCTTCAATGTGCACAAATCAGAATGGAATCACTCACTTCTGATTATACTAAGTTGTATGACACTTCCAAAAGATTGGAAATTAGGTTCGGAAAACAGCCTGAGTCTGCTGCTTCCTTCCCTAATATGTGTCACTTACCAAAAAATTGGAACATTCCCAAGCCAAACACTGTCAGACCTAACCATATAAAACCTTTACCCCAAAAGGTTAAGCCCAAACAAGATTATAGGTATGCTTTCTTCTATACTAGAAAACATAAACCTACCAACCATACACACCACTCAGCTTTCAACACTCGACATGCACAATGTCATTATTGTGGCCTCATTGGTCATATTTTATTTGCATGTAGAATGAGAAAGCTTGTTGATTTAAATATTTATGCTTGGATACCTAAAGCTAACAATTTAGGACCCTACAAGAAATGGGTACCAAAAGTTTCATCTGTAAACTGTTTTGTAGGTGGAACACCCTTTACATGCTAGAAGCAAATGGATCCTCGACAGCGGTTGCTCACGGCATAAGACCGGTAACGCTACCCTATTTGCAACATTATCGAAGAAAAAGAAGGAAGGCTATGTCTCCTTCGGTAATAACTTGAAAGGGTATATTATTTGTATCGGTGATGTTGGTAAGTCTCCCTATCCGGTGATTAAGGATGTCTGTCTGGTTACCGAGTTGAAACATAATCTACTCAGTATAAGTCATCTAGCTGATCATGGTTATGGCATCAACTTTGGCAAAGACAAATGTACTATAGTTGATAGCTCAACTGGTAGTACTATCTTTGAAGGTATCAGGGAAGACAATATATATGTTTTCTATTTGTTAGAAGAAACTAACATTTCAGGTAGATGCTTAATGGCCAAGAGTGATGAGAGTCATCTATGGCATATGAGACTCGGTCACGCTAATATGGATACAATATCAAGATTATCCACAAAGAAGCTAGTATGCGATTTACCGGACATTATATTCAAGAAGGATTCGGTATGCAGTCAATGTGAAAGGAACAAAGCTACCAGATCCACATTCAAATCAGTAAACGCAGTATGTACTACTAGACCTCTACAATTGCTTCATATGGACTTATTTGGTCCTAGCAGAGTTGCTAGCCTCGGAGGTAAACTTTATGCTTTCGTAATTGTAGATGATTTCTCTAGATACACGTGAGTATATTTCTTGACACACAAGAATGATGTATTATCCGAATTTGTCTCCTTTTGCAAGAAAGTACAGAATGAAAAAGGTTACATGATCACTCGCATAAGAAGCGATCATGGAGGCAAATTCGAGAATACTGATTTTGAGCAATTTTGTGACATACACGGTTTTACACACGAGTTCTCCTGCCCTAGGACTCCACAACAAAATAGAGTTGTGGAACGTAAGAACAGAACTCTAACCGAAATGGCCAGAGTGATGTTAAATCAGTTTAGTCTACCCAAATATTTCTGGGCTGAAGCTGTCAATACAGCTTGCTTTGTTCTCAATAGAGTTCTAATTCGACCCAAATCGAAGAAGACTCCATTTGAGTTATGGTTTGATAGAATTCCTTCAGTTTCATACTTTAGAATATTTGGCTGTAAATGTTTTATTCTTAATACAAAAGACAATTTGGGAAAATTTGATGAAAAGGCCGATGAAGGTATATTTTTAGGTTATGCGGCCAAGAGCAAAGGATACAGAGTCTTCAACAAACGTACCATGATCATCGAAGAGTCAATCAACGTCACCTTTGATGAACTAAATCAGATGACGGTCGATGACAATGACAAAGATCCAACTGTACCAAGCTCAACATCAGCTGAACCTCAACCAAGCTCTGCACTAGCTGAACCTCTTAGAGAAGATACAGGAACCAGCTATCTTCAGAATCTTCCAAAAAGGTTGAAATTTACTGCTGATCATCCAAAAGATTTGGTAATTGGTGATATTACCAAAGGAGTAAGTACTCGTACATCCTGTAGAGATATTGTTTCTAGTGTTGCATTTATTTCATAGCTAAAACCCAAAACTATTGATGAAGCATGTAGTGATAGTTTTTGGATAGATGCTATACAAGAGGAATTAAACCAATTTGAACGAAATCAAGTTTGGGAACTTGTTCCCAGGCCTATTGATTATCCGGTCATTGGCACCCGTTGGGTATTCCGAAATAAACTTAATGAGAATGGTTTAGTGACTCGTAATAAGGCTCGACTCGTAGCTCAAGGATACAATCAAGAAGAAGGTATCGACTACGATGAGACTTATGCCCCAGTTGCGAGATTAGAATCCATTCGTATGTTATGTGCATTTGCATGTTTTCATGATTTCAAACTATTTCAAATGGATGTCAAGAGTGCTTTTTTAAATGGTTTTATAAAAGAAGAAGTTTTTGTAGCACAACCTCCAGGTTTTACGGATTTTATAAACCCTGATCATGTTTTTAAGTTGAAGAAAGCCTTATACGGTTTAAAACAAGCACCTCGTGCTCGGTATGATCGTCTAAGTTCTTTTCTACTTGACAACGGCTTTTCAAAAGGCAAGGTTGATACTACACTGTTTATTAAATCTTTTAATAGCAAACTTCTTTTAATTTAAATCTATATTGATGATATTATATTTGGATCTACTGATGAATCTCTGTGTCAAGAATTTTCTAAGTGTATGCAGAATGAGTTTGAGATGAGCATGATGGGAGAGCTGAAATTCTTTCTCGGACTGCAAATCAAACAAACTGATAATGGGACGTTCATAAATCAAGCCAAGTACACAAAAGACTTGTTAAAGAAGTTTGATCTGGACAATGTCAAACCTATTGGCACTCCAATGGCAACTTCAACAAAGCTTGATTCAGATGAAC
The DNA here is from genome assembly GCA_029216955.1 of Iris pallida. Taxonomy (NCBI): domain Eukaryota; kingdom Viridiplantae; phylum Streptophyta; class Magnoliopsida; order Asparagales; family Iridaceae; genus Iris; species Iris pallida. The sequence goes on along the minus strand of JANAVB010032219.1, from coordinate 3,318,046 downwards.
AAGGTAAGCCAGTCGACACACGTAAGTATCGAGGTATGATTGGTAGTTTACTTTATTTAACTGCTAGTCGTCCAGATATAATGTTTAGTGTTTGCCTGTGTGCACGTTTTTAAGCTAACCCAAAGGAATCACATCTGTCCGTAGTTAAGCGTATCTTTCGATACCTTAAGGGCACTTCTTCTGTTGGCTTGTGGTATCCCAAAACTAAGTCCTTTGACCTTATTGGTTATTCGGATGCAGATTTTGCTGGATGCAAAGTTGATAGAAAAAGTACCAGCGGCACTTGTCATTTCTTAGGCAAGGCTTTAGTCTCATGGTTTAGTAAAAAGCAAAATTCTGTAGCCCTATCAACAACAGAGGCTGAGTACATCGCCGTAGGACGTTGTTGTGCTTAGATTTTGTGGATGAAACAAACCCTAGAAGACTATGATTTATTGGACACACATATTCCCATTTTCTGTGATAACATGAGCACTATTAATTTGACTAAGAATCCAGTATGTCACTCTCGTACTAAACATATCGAGATTCGACATCATTTTCTTAGAGATCATCATCAAAATGGAGATATAAACCTTGTGTACATAGATACTGAAAATCAACTAGCTGACATCTTCACTAAACCTCTAGCGGAAGATCGTTTCAATTATTTACGTAGAGAATTAGGAATTTTGGACGTCAATAATATTAATTAATTTTGTTTTATGATTATATATCATTATGCAAAAACTGTTTAAGAGACAAGCCAATAAAGAGTCTGTCTGTCACCACAACTACGGTTGAAGCGAAGCGGTACTTAAGAGTTCCCCGGTGAACCTCCGCCAGCTGGGATACTACTCCTACAGCTAATCTGAGACAGTTGCTGTGTAACGACATTTAATTCATAAAATAATATTAATTATGTTAATTGAAGGCTAAAATAACTAATCTTTGAATGAAATATTTGAAATGATACAATAAAAAAGAATGGCAAAAATCAACTTTATAGAACCTTAGGCGAATTCGGCCAGAGCTCTGACCGAATTCGGCCCGAGTTCGGTTGAGGGTATCTGGTTATATATACAGAACCCGAGAAGCCCTTCTTCTTCATTGCTTCCAAACCATTCATAACAGCAGCAGCAGCCTTGAAGGAGCCCCGAACCCTAGCTTTTCACCATCCTCTTTCTTCCAATCCAAGTGGTGAAATCCATCCAAAATTTGGATTCGTGCGGAGTTCGTCGTTCTCTTCGACATACTTTGATTTCGGGAGGTATAACTCCATCTTTCTCCACTTTTCAATAAGTGCATTTTTATTTCAATTTGCACAAATGGTACCCAAATTCAATCCATTTAAGAGGAAGAAGACGACTCCTAGAGAGGAAGGGTCATCTTCGCATCCGCATACGGATTCCCTCTTCTCGCCGGTCCAAACGAGCGACGGTACGTTCGACGGGTTTTTCTTTCAAACCCTAGACCAAGCCCTACTATGGTATGGAGACTTCTCCATGAGATCCATATGCACAGGTGCTCCAGTCAAATGGACTGTATTTCCTGACCACCGTCTTTTCTTTGAGGCATTAGGGCTACATCTTTTTGTTTTAAATATGCTTCCCTATAGCAACTAATGCCATTAGATTATTTTATTGCAATCTCATATTAGACACTTTTGATGTGAGCACTCGTGTTGGAGGTATTGATATCAATTTCGATGATAACCTCTTAGCGAAGATCCTGGGTATCCCTAACGAAGGTGAACCGCTAGTCGATATCACTGAATTTGATTTCCCCGAAGGCACGACACTCGCAAGTTTCAAAGCGGAACTCTGTGCACCTGATAGAGTACACTCTGGAAAGTTCAAGGCTAACAACCTGAACTTGTTTAACTATGAATTGCATCATATCATCTATTCCACTATCCTTCCAAAATCCACTTCAAAGGATGATGTGACTTCTCTTGAGCTGTCCGCCATGTACCACATTCTTAAGGGGATTCCATTTTCTGCCCCTAAGACCATGATTCAGATGATGGGTCGTTGTCGTGTAAGAGATAGAAATCTCCCTTACGCGATGATTCTCCCACGCATCTTTCAGCGCTTCGATATCGATCTGTCGACTTGTACTCAGGACCCTGAGCCCAAGTTTCTTCAGTTATCTCGTCGTAGCATGACTGCTACAGCTCCACCTCTTGCTCCTCCTACTGCACCTCCTCCACCACCTCATCAGTATGCCATGACATTTGAGGGCATACATCAGCATTTATCTGCTTTGTACGTCTCGATGACGGACAAGGCTCGCGAGCGTGAGTTCCGCGACGTCACCCATTATCAGGCGCTTGTAAACTCCTTAGCTGATCTTCGTTTCGCCCAGACTGGTCATTCAGTCGATTCCATCCCTAGAGATCCAGCTTTCTCTGGTTACCGCTGTGAGGATGAGGCTGTTCATGCCTACTTCCAGCCCGGTAACGCCTATGATTGGTACCGTCCTGACCGTGCTCCACATCGTAATTATGTTGGTGAGCTCTATGCTGGCGCCCCTCCACATCCTTCTGGTGCTGGTACATCTGGAGCTGGTCCTTCAGGACATGCTGGTCGAGCTGCTAATGATGATGATGATGAGGAGATGTGACTATCTGATTTTGAGTGATATTTTATTGTACACTTGGAAATGCTCCGACATTCCAAGTTGTTATCAGTACTTTTTTATTAGCATTTTTTAGTATGCTTTAGTACTCTTTTCTTTCATGGACATGTTTATTATGCCTTAGTTTATGGCATTCAGTTTATTTCAGCATTATGTTTCAGTTTCAGTTTATGATAGCACTATTTCTAATATTGCTTCATTCTTATAACTGCCTGTGAAATTACATGCCTGTGATGATTTTATACATGCCTGCGATATTTCTCTAGTATTATGCCTTATTTTTATTAGTTTTCTCACTATTTGTTACTTATGCACTTGATTGCGGGGGAGCTTTATCTTTTGCAATTATTTTGCTAAGTGACAAAGGGGGAGAAAATTAAAGATCTAACATTTTTTTGAGAATACAGGATATGAACAATTCTACTTCTACTTTTTGATATTTTTGAACAAGCTTAATGTTATATCATTCATAGTTTGTCAATTATCAAAATGGGAGAGATTGTTGGCCCATTTGGTCATATGGTCAAACCTGATTTTAATAATTGAATAAACTCTGTCTGGATATACAAAGCTAGTCGGGACATCTCGGATTCTTGGACATAATCAAGATTGGCTATCCACTGAATTCAAGACCGAAGATCTGTTTGCCTATTCGAGTCTGTAATTCCTTATGCAATATATTTTTCATTTTATTTGAGTCTAGGAATATGTTGTACACCGAGTCGTACTGGCAAATAGGCTACCCTTAAATGAGTTCAAAATGTTTTTAAAATGACCACTCAAAAAGGTTTACAAAAAGGTTTTCAAAAAGGTTTTCAAAAATCACCCAAAAGCTTTTTCAATACCCTAACTAAACCCTGACTTAACCCTGACAGAACTCGGACCAAGTTCGGCCAGAGTTCGGTTAGTGGCCGTTGTGATTTTGAATCCTTAGAACTTGGTCCTCCTGCAGTTGCAGATTTGACCGAGATTTGCTCAAAGAGTTCTGTCCGAATTCTGTCAGAAGTCTGCCTTTGGAACTCCTATAAATAGAGAAGGATTTCGATCATTTCAACTCACTCATTCACTTTCAATCTTCTCTCTATCTAAAGCTTTCAGTCTTCCAAAGAGTTTTCTAGAGCTTTCAATTTCAGATCCCAAGCCAGTTACAATCCTCTAGTCAATTTGCCAGTGCGGTACGGTCTAGAAGTTTCTGAGAGATTGTAATCAGAAGGCTTGATTGAAGAATACCTCTTCACATTTGAAGTTGGACGAGTTCTTCGTATCAAAGCTCGCGTTGTAGAAGTTGCAAGGACTTCGTAAGAAAACTTGCAGTTTTTCCAATAGTGGATTCAACTGGTAGCAAGAGTTCTACCGACTGGATTAGTCCTCAACAGAGGGATACCAGTATACATCGCTGTCTTTGCGTTTGCTCTCTTAACTCTGTCTTTACTTTATTTCAGTTTTGATTAATATTCTGTGATTGTGCTGCTAACATTTTTAATTAGCATTATTTCGCTGCCAACTCTATTCACCCCCCCTCTAGAGTATTACGCTTTACTATTTTGTTCCTACAGTGTGGACTTGTTTGACCTAGTTTGACCATAGTTGACCTAGTTTGACTTCTAGGGTTGACCAGAGTTGACCAAGAGTTGACTTTGGCCTAGTTTGACCTAGATTCATGTAGAATGCATGGTAGAGCTTCATTTTATCATTTCGGACTTGTTGTGACTTGTGCTGTTCTAATAGGAGCCAGACACCACTCCTCGGACAGTACTTTTTAGTTGGACACTCAGATACCAGGCGAGTACATTCTCTGATCATTTCTTATCCTGTTAGAATTATTTTTCTGCTTTAGATTACTTTACTTGACACTGTCACGTCGGTAACACGGATTAGTACTATATGGATCCATTCTTGAGATGTTATCCCCTCAGGGAGCATCGTATACTATATGTTCTATACGTTTCACTTACATGGTGTATCACTATGCTTCACGATTCTTCGATTACTTGTGACATGTACTCTCATGATCACAGAGTCTTCCCAGAATCACCATTTTTATGGGCATTCCCCGAATCACCCCATTGTGGGCATTCCCAGAATCACCCATTTATGGGCTATCCATGTATCACCCCTTGTGGGCCTTCACATGGAATCATAACATAACCTGGCTGGATCCTTGTATATTGATTGGGGGTACGGGGGAGTAGAAGTAAACATGTGAATAATATCCAAGTAGTGTAGTTCCCAGAATCACTCCATAGTATAGTTCCCAGAATCTCCTATGCCATTCACATGTTTATATTGTACTCTGACTCACTAGCCACAGTTAGCTCTCTATTTACAGTATATATATTTCCATTACAGTTTCCTCTGTTTACATTCTATGCTTCTTTCAGTTTCCTATATCTTACTCTACTGTATGTCTATATTTTCTAACCTGCTATGATCTGTTGAGATGTATTGTGCTCGCTCCTGTCCTTACTGGACCTGTTGAAAATATTACAGAGGACGAGGAGGAGGCTGGTGTGGATACCTATTACGGTGCCACCTTAGATGAGATGTTGGACCTGGACCATCAGCAGGCCCCACTAGTTGTGGATGACACACCCTTAGACTAGGATGCTTTTATTTCAGTATTTCATGGATGATTGTACTTATTGATACTTGGGATCTAGGATTTGTGTTATCTTAGACACTTAGACTTTCTGATGTACTTAGGATTTTCTTTCATTTCAGCAGTTTTATTTATCTATCTATCAGCTATGTTATCATCTGTTTTTCTTTGAGTTTTATATCATATCGTGCTTCTTCTTCCTTAGATTTGATTGAGTCTACTTTTATTATGTCACCCCCATTCGGGGAGTATAAACTGTTTAAGCTTTATATTGCTAGATGTTGTGACCTAGGACAGCGTTCTACCGCCGACACTGCGGCGTAGGCTGGACGTACCCACGTCTCGTGCCCCAACTCTAGGGTGCGGGTCGTGACACTTTCGCCTGGCCCGGATACCGGCAGATCTCCAGATTGAGGTAGCAGCTAGCCGGATGCGAGATCTTTCTCGCACCTGGTATCAGTCAGACCCAGGGTAGGGGTAGCTGGGCAGACTTGGGAGGAGTTCAAGGGCTTCTTCAAGAATAATTTCTTTCCAGATTCAGCGCTCGGAGCCTTAGAGTCGCAGTTCGAGAGCCTAGTTCAGGGGAGCCTGTCAGTGGAGGAGTACGCTGGGGAGTTTGGCCGCCTCGGCAGATTTGTAAAGGGCTTGAGCGAGTGAAGGCCCAGAGGTTCTGGAAGGGTCTGCTCAAGGAGGTCAAGTCCTTGACCAAGGGCAACATGGATGCCACTTTCGAGGAGATCTTGACGGGAGCCTTATCGGCAGAGGATGATCTTGAGCTTAGGCTCAAGAGGGGGCGAGACCCAGTCGGGGACAGTAATAGCGGAGGCCAGGGCAATAGGCCTCATATCAATCACCAGCAGCCGCGGCAGTTCCAGCCGCAGCCGATCCAGCAGAGGCCAGTTCACCAGCAGCATTTTCAGCATCAGGCACCCAGGCAGCAGACAGTCAGTTGCACATTCTGCAAGAAGCCAGGGCATAGATGGCACAAGTGCAGGAAGAGGCTCGGGAGGTGCCTTCTTTGCAGAGCGGCAGATGACCAGCTGAGGGATTGTGCTAGGTCTGGGGGACGAGCAGCTCATGGAGGAGGAGCCAGGGCTCCAGCAGGCCAGCAGAGGGGACCAGCCCTGTCGACACAGCAGCAGAGGATCGTCCAGCACCAGCAGCAGGCAAGGGGAGGCCAGCAGGGGCGAGGATTCGCCATGGCAGCAGAGGATGCGGAGGCCATCGGAGAGCTGATCGCAGGTTCGGTTCTTCTCGACTCCAGACCAGCTTTTGTATTATTCAATTCCGGTGCTTCGCATAGCTTCATATCAGTATCTTTTGCGATTAGACACGGTATCATAGCTGAATCGTTGCCTAGGACTTACAAGATCACGACCGGGGGTGGCATTATCCTCGTGAGTGATGTTTGTACGGGTGGGAGTGTAGTTTTGGGAGGCCGTGAGTTGGAGGTGAGCCTGCTTGTAATGCCATTACTGAACTACGATATAGTACTCGGTATGGATTGGTTGAGCAGGCACCACGCCAGCATTGATTGTAGAGGGGGTAGAGTTCTCTTCAGAGCACCGGGGGAGCCAGTGTTCGAGTACTCCAGACGTCAGACGGAGTAGAGCAGCGGAGTCTTCTACGGAGTCTCGGTTGAGGAGCAAGCGATTCCACACCCCTTGATAGCAGAGTATATGGATGTTTTCGAAGAGGAGTTGCCGGGATTGCCACCAGATAGAGACATTGAGTTCTCGATAGACTTGGTTCCAGGAGCGGAACCCATCTCTCAGCATGTCTATCGGGTGAACAATAGTGAGTTGGTGGAGCTGAAGAAGCAGGTGGACGAGTTGCAGGACAAGGGCTTCATCCGTTTGAGTTCTTTGCCATGGGGTGCACCAGTGTTGTTTGTGCCGAAGAAGGATGGGTCAGTACAGATGTGTATTGACTATAGGGCACTCAATAACCTCACGATCAAGAACAAATACCCACTGCCGCGGATCGATGATCTTTTTGACCAGTTGAGCGGAGCACGGGTATTTTCCAAGATTGATCTGAGGTCGGGATATCACCAGGTGAAGGTAAAGGGGGAGGATATTCCTAAGACCTCTTTCAGGACGCGGTACGGGCAGTTTGAGTTTTTGGTTATGCCGTTTGGGCTAACCAATGTACCAACAGTATTTATGAACCTAATGAACAAGGTGTTCCCCCAGTACCTGGATCAGTTTGTGGTGGTGTTCATTGACAACATCTTGGTATATTCTAAGACTGAGGAGGAGCACGAGGAGCATTTGAGGATCGTGCTGGAGACTCTCAGGAAGGAGCAGCTTTACGGGAAGCTCTCTAAGTGTGAGTTCTTCTTGGACCGGGTAGACTTCTTAGGGCATGTGGTGACTAGAGATGGTATCTCAGTTGACCCCAAGAAGATCATAGCAGTTGAGGCATGGGCAGCGCCGACTTCAGTTACAGAGATTAGGAGTTTCCTAGGGCTGGCAGGACATTATCGGAGATTTGTGCAGGATTTCTCCCGGGTTGTAGAGCCGTTCACTCGGTTGACCCGGAAGGATGCTGAGTTCGTTTGGTCAGAGGAGTGTCAGGCAGCTTTTGTTGAGTTGAAGAAGCGGCTTACGACAGCTCCGATTCTGATATTACCTTCAGGATCAGGTAGATTCACTATTTATTGTGATGCTTCAGGAAAGGGGCTGGGTTGTGTATTGCAGCAGCATGGAAAGGTGATTGCCTATGCTTCCAGACAATTGCGTCCCCATGAGAAGAACTACCCTACCCACGACCTGGAGCTGGCAGCGGTGATATTTGCTCTGAAGTTGTGGAAGCACTATCTGTATGGGGAGAGGGTGGAGATTTTTACAGATCACAAGAGCTTAAAGTATGTGTTCACTCAGAAGGAGTTGAACATGAGGCAGCACAGATGGCTAGAGTTGATGAAGGACTTTGACATCCTACTTCAGTATCACCCAGGGAAGGCCAACGTGGTTGCCGATGCCTTGAGTAGGTATCCGACAGTCATGTGTTTGACCATGGACCGTCACTTGCTTGCTGATTTGGAGATCCTAGGGATTGAGGTAATCATGCCCGGAGTACAGATGTAGATGTGGGGCATACAGATTCAGTCAGACTTGGTAGAGAGGATCAAGTCGGCACAGTTTGAGGACATTGCTCTGCGGTGTCTCCAAGAGCAGGTTCGAGCAGGATTGCTGGAGGGCGAGTATTCTCTCGTAGAGGATGGTGCCTTGTGGCACGGTTCCGGGTTATGTGTGCCCAGCGGAGAGCTCAGGGAGCAGGTTTTCAGGAGGCCCACAGATCTCAGTACTCTATACACCCGGGTGCCATCAAGATATACCGAGACCTGAGGGAGCATGTTCGATGGTCCGGGATGAAGTAAGAGGTGGCTCGCTTCGTGGCTAGGTTCTTGGTCTGTCATCAGGTCAAGGCAGAGAGGCAGAGGCCCGGTGGATTGTTACAGCCGCTGCCCATTCCCGAGTGAAAATGGGAGTATATCACTATGGATTTCGTATCTGGACTGACGCGTACACCAGGAGGGAAAGACGCGATTTGGGTCATCGTTGACAGGTTAACCAAATTGGCCCACTTCTTGCCATTCAAGGTGGGTACGTCTACAGAGAGGCTTGCGGAGATGTATATGCGGCAGATAGTCAGGATTCACGGGGTTCCGGTCAGCATCATCTCAGATTGGGATAGTCGCTTTACTTCCTATTTCTGGAGGAGTCTGCAGATTAGCTTGGGTACTCAGCTCAAGTTTAGTACTGCATACCACCCCCAGACGGACGGACAGTCAGAGAGGACTATTCAGACACTTGAGGATATCCTGCGGACGTACGTCTTGGACTTTGGACATTTCTGGGAGGATCATCTACATTTTGTAGAGTTTGCTTACAACAACAGTTTCCAGGCCAGTATTGAGATGTCACCTTTCGAGGCTCTGTACGGGCGTAGGTGTCGTACACCCTTATCTTGGGATGATATTGGTGAGCGAGCTTTACTTGGGCCAGAGATGGTTGTTGACGCAGCCGAGAAGGTGAAGCTCATCAGGGACAGACTTTGCGTGGCATAGGACAGACATCGGCACTGGGCCGATAGCCACCGTAGGCCGTTAGGTTTTGAGGTACAGATTAGAGTAGGATTAGTTTTAGGTTTGTTTGTTTATGATTTTGATCATGTTTGTTTATCATAATTAATTAAGACCTTTATTGTGATTAGGTTGGAGACCAGGTTTTCTTGAGGATATCTCCGACTCGTGGTACGATACGTTTTGGTGGAGGCGGAAAGCTTAGCCCACGCTTCATCGGCCCTTTCGTCATCAGCGGGAGAGTCGGTAACGTGGCATACAGGCTAGACTTGCTACCTGCATTAGTGGGGGTCCATAATATATTCCATGTATCACAGTTGAGATGGTACGTGGCTGATCCTAGCCATGTGCTCGATCATTCGGAGATTGAGGTTGGACCTTCTCTCAGCTATCCAGAGCAGCCAGTAGAGATTCTGGATCGACGGGAGAAGGTACTGAGGAACCAGGTGATACCCTTGGTACGTGTTGCATGGAGGTATCATTCTCTAGGAGAGTCTACCTGGGAGCATGAGGATGAGATGCGCGAGCGATACCCATATCTTTTTGGACCGTGAGGTATACTTCCTATCCTTCTCATCAGTTGTATTTTGCCTTTCAATTTTGAGGACAAAATTCTTTTAAGGAGGATAGATTTGTCACTACCACATTTCTAGTTTGAGGATATTTTTGTCATTTTTTGGGTTATTTAAATTTATTAGAATTTATTTGAATTTGTGGGAATTTTTAGGATTTATTTTGGAATTGTTTGAATGAAGGTTGACTAGGTTGACTTTGACTAGCTTTGACTTGGTAGGCTAACCTAGAAGCTAACCCTAGTTGAGTTGGACTTGGTTAGATTATGAGACCCTAGGTTAATTTAAGTTAACCATATTCTAATTATTAGAATCAATTAGGAAATAGAGATTAGAATAGAAAGCTTTGGTCACAAGTCATGACTTGTGATTTGAACCATTGATTAATGACTAAGCCAACCCATTATCCATTAGCCAACCAAACCCTAGACTAACTCACTTGGTCGGCCAACCTAGCATTAGGAATCCTCCTATAAATAGTCTCCTAGAAATTAGGGCTAGCCTCCTTAGAAGTTTACAAGTTTTGGAAAGAGATGAGTCTCCATCTTCATAAATCCATAGAAATTCCATTTTATCTCCTTTTTCCCTCAAATCAATTGCATTAGATCCTAATTTTAGTATACTTACTGTTTGTGGTGTTCAATCTCAGTTTGTGAGCAATTTGAAGAAGTTTGCTAGCAAGGAGAAACCCCTCTATTGGAAGCTTTTCTTGTATTTTGACACCAATTGGTAAATCTTTATAAACACCATTAAAATTCCAGTTTCTTTGCACGTTTGGACAGCCCTAGGTCTACCCTAACAGTAGGTATGCCTAGACCTAGGTTTTGTGTCCATTTCATGTCCTAAATGGACACGTATCAGTCCCTTCCTATAGGTGTTTGATGAAATGCCCCATAGGGCGTTTCGTTTGGATTTTCAAATTATGTTTGAATGGAAAATTAGATCTAGGTCTTGTTTATAGGTTTCCAATTGACTGAGCATGTTTTAGTGTGTGTCGGACACGCAATAGGACCCGAAACCCATGTATTTCTACACCGTACATCTTTTCTGCTACTCGGGGACTGTATCGGACACAACACGTAACCAGGACACGTGAAACTCGACACACACCACGGGGCACTGACTGACATGCCACGTGTCAAGTTTCAGATGACCACGTGGCGTATCGAGAGAGGAATCGCTATTGCATTGGTTTTACACACACACGCACACGCGCACATTTGGCCACTGACACGGGTTGATAACTCTGGACACGATGCACCTGGACACGAAACAGGGTGACACGTGGGTAGACCTATCCTAGGTGAACCTAGGTTGGTGAACACGAGGGTTGGTTTGTACTGTGTCGAGTGCACGACACGCGTGCACTTGTGCACGAGACAGTGCACTGCTGTGCAGTGTCCTGTGCACTGTTTTGGGTTTTATTGTGTGGACACACCGTGTCCGGCTATGGCGGACACGAGACACTTACAATTACACATGTACACCCTATATTTGAATTACCAACCTATAATTTCGTATTTTGGTTTGTTTTTATGTGTTAATTCTCATTTACCCTAAATTCTGATACTTAATTATTCACTGTTAATTCCAAATTTTAAAACTGAACTTGGGCAGTCTTTTTGACCTGTTTAACTGATGTAAAATGTTGGTTTTAGTCTCTAATATGGTTTTTCTATATGTAATCTAACTATAGGTCAAATTTGGGGTTGTTTGGTTGTGAATTGATTTTAAAATGAGGTTGTGAATGTTTGGGGCGGAACTGTCATATCTGGGACTGTTGTGAATGTGTAAAACCCCCCTATTTTTATTATCATTATTTTTATTATTTTTATTAGACTTAAAAAGTAATTTATGCAAATTATAAATTTTTTTGTTATTACTAGAAATGATCTTAGCCATTGTTGAATTTTGGAACACGAGACTACGATGAATTTTGGGCCGAAAGATGTAGTAGTGTGTCTTGACAAGTGTAATTATGCCGGGGGAAGCCTAGCCATGGTGATGACCAAATTAGAAAAATCAGACCGGGTTGTGAATGGACTCATGTAAATTATTTTAAATTAAATATTATTTCATATATTGATTTTTAGATGACCAGGTTTGTCCAATTCAGCCCGAACTGGGCCCGAACCAAAGTTAAGCCCATGTAGGCATAGGATGTGACCAAGTGGCCATGTGGACATATTTTATGTACGTAAAAATATATTCTAAATTATTTTAGAATTTCATGCACAATTTTAATTGTTTAATTATATGTACAATTATTGGTATTTTTAGTAAATAATATATTTACAAGATTGTAGATTTATCTGGACCCGGATAAGGGTATGCGGTATTGGTTCACCCACTGGGACGATTTTTTATTTATTGTTATTAAATTTATTGTTATGAATATTTAATAAACATGTCTATTCTATTAAGACATTATTATTTTATCGTTGATTTATTGTGAATTGAATATATATATATATATATATATATATATATATATATATATATATATATATATATATATATATATATATATATATATATATATATATAAATATATATAAATATAAATATATATATATATATATTTTTATATAAATATATATATATATATATATATATATATATATATATATATATATATATATATATATATATATATATATATATATATATATATATATATGCTTAAATAAATTAAATATTGGATATGTGTCATTTAAATTGTTATTGGATTTTAATAGATTATGGTGATATATACATATAGATATATATAGAGTTATATATATTTAAAAAGATTAGAAAGAAAAAGATAAGATTTAGAAGAAAAAAAAATAAAAAAAATAAGAGAAAAGGGTGGTCGGCCCCACCCGACCACCCCAACCCAAAAACAAAAGAATAAGCAACAGCAGCATGTAGCATATGCGCGCCCACCTTATGGAGCAGCAGCAGATGCAACTAGGAAAGGGGGGCCGACCCTTTTATATATGCACTTAACCTATTTTAAGGCTACTCTTCCATCCTTCCCTCTTTCGATAATACACCTATCAAAGTAAACCCTAAAAAATTTTCTCCTTCTTCTTCCACCCTCATTCCTTCTACCCTCTCTCCGGTATGCTGTCCGCGAGCACAGCAGCATCCCGCGACAACGGTAACGGAAACAACGACAACAACATCGACAGAAATTAAAATCAAGGTATCTAACTTTACCGTGCGATTTCTCTCTTAGTTCTTGTTCGTTTTTTATTCCGTAAATTTGTATAGAAAGCCCACATGACCCTCTTTGAGATCCCCTAGGTGGATTTTGACATGGCCATCCATCTTGCTCGAAAAATCGAGATGAAGTTAGAGAAAAACCACTTTTCTGAAATATTAAAAACTGTTTTAAAACACCAACTTGTCGGCCACTTTTCCTTCTGTACAATAGGTTTTTGTAAAAACTAATTAAAGACAGTCAAAGAAAACCTAACCGAGATTGTAACGCACCTTTTGGATTCACTTGTCATCTAGTATGAAGAAAGTTACACGTTGTTAAAGTTTCACGAAAAATTATAAATTCTGTTTTCAAAAAGTGGAAAAACACCCGATACGGCGTGCGCCCCGACAAACCGGGCAACATGGTCGCACACTATATGCATCGAAAGACGCGTATGGATGTTGTCGACATGTGGGAACTGACGGATCCCGATTTCGTTGCATGTGCGCGACGAAATTAGTGCGTATCCGTCGAGATACCCCGTATCGACCCTTTGCAAATTAAGTCACAACTTTGTGCACACTCATCATATCGCGATGAAACTTGCGCCATTGGACTCGAAATATTTTTCTGGTCCTGTGAGCCAAGTTTGGTCCGATTCTAAGACCGTTGATCGGGATGCTATTTTGGCGGGCCCACAATCCCACTCAACGGGCGATTTTGTGCACAGCCCACCGGAATCCAAAATTGGACATACCGTTGGGTTCGTCTCATCAAAACAATTCTATAGACATGTAGTTTGACGACTTTAGAGACTGTAGATAGTGGCACGCATTTTGGTGCAAAACGGGTCCAACGGCGGATATCGTTTTGACCCAAAATTATAATTTTGCCCATGTTCCAGAATTTAACTTTTGGACAGGCGTTTTCTAGGTATATTTTTATTCCAAACTCGTTCGTGATGTTTGTTGCAGCATCCGGAGTCATCTGCGGGATTTGGCTTTTCTTGCTTCGTTTATTTGTCTGTTCGAGCTACTGTATTATTCTCTTTTGCACATAACCTCAGGCAAGATACCTTGCCATTATACTGTTTATATTCAGTTTGCATTTTATAACATATCACTGTTCATTTATTTCCAGTTCTTACCGTTTTTGATTTACTGTCTGCTCAGTGATATTAGATATACTTTGTTATTATCCTTTGACTGCATATAGACTTAGAATTAAGAGACTACCGTCTGTAGTGTATCGCATATACCTTGGCACAGTTGTACTACGTGGATGTGTAAGATGAGTAGCATGTTGAGGTTCTTGTGTGTGGGCTGATCCCCCATGCGCATGCGATAGGGCTAATTGCTAATAGAGGCATGTAAGGAGACTTAGCAGTTAGTAGAGGTTTATGAGACATGGTTGTGACTCTGTTAGGCATTGGGTGGGAAGAACAGTTCCTTGACGTATGGGTCAAGTATGTACTTTTCTATTGCCGGTTATCTCCGCGGGAGATACGGTCCTGGATCCTGATACTGATTTACTGCTGGCCTCTGACATTCGATGAATGTTATGCTTTGAGGTCCCTGGTATCCTGATGGGCCATACCTGAGATTACTGCTACTGAGTCAGAGTGCCCATCCGTTGGAGGTTTGTTCTTAACTGCATAAATACTGTAGTACGGTTAGATTACCTTATTGTCGTCTTGTCACTTATTTCGGTTTGTGACATATTATATATTCAGTTTATTATGGCATGTTCTTTGTATATCTTGTTACGTCCCTCTGAGGACCTGGTTATCTCTCCAGGTGTACGCTTCTATGATTTTATATGTGTTCTAGCCAAGGCCGTGATCTTCTCCATTCTTTCGAAGACGATTGGGCTTGGTTCATCTCATTATTTTATCAATCACTTCTTGTACATTTTATTTGAGATAGTTGGTAGTGGACTTTGTCTCCGTCCAACGATTGTATACATGACAAATTCAAAGTTGCTTTTATATCATTTATTTATCTAGTGGATGAGATTTAGTTATTATGGTTCTACTGTATTTTACAGCTTATTTATACATACGAGTTTCCATATATTGGAGTATACTTCGTATGTATGTGTAATATCTGTGTTCGTATTTCATATTCTTGGAATACGTGTACGTGTTTTACCTTGTATTGCATGATTCCTAGCTTAGCACTTCCTTCATGGCTTGGTTATTCTTGGTTCGGGTTGGCTTGGTTCGGTTTGGGATTGCTATTGGTTCATTATGAACCAAGGGTGAACCCCCTACCTACCACCACTACCATTTATTAATCCCCACTTCCTTCTCTCTTCATTACTCTTTTCTTTCCTCCATTAATTCTTCACCTACCAGAGAGAGGAAGAGAGAGGTCTAGGCAAGTGCAACTTGCTTCATGGAGGAACTCCAATTTTATTGCTTTATTCTCTTCCTTATAGCTTTTTAACTTAATTTAGTACTTGGCATTTTTACTTTCCATGGCCAGATTCTTGTAGATCTAAGTTTATGTTATTTTCGAATTTTTTGGGTTTTGATCTACTTAATCTTGTTATTTCCGAGATTTTTTTAAGGTTCCATGTTGTAGAGAATTTTGTTCTACCCCATTTTGACCTATGGAAGTTCGGATTTGGACTCTGGATGAAAGTTTTATGAAGCTTGGAAGGCATGGGCTCATGGTGTTCTTCTTCTCGGAAATTGGAGAAGAAGAACAGTTTCCTGGCGCATGGCAGTACTTGGCCGCATGAACATTTCATGCGGCAAGTCGCTCTCTGCCGCATGACGACCCTTGCACTTCCAGCCGCATGAAATTCTCTCCCCACTTAGCCGCATGATGACCCGACCGCATGAGTCTATATGGACTTAGCCGCAGGGCTGGGAACCAACTCTTAAACCGCATATGCGCCGTCACCCCCAGCCGCATAAGCAATCACATCAACCCAGCCGCATGTGCGCCCTCCACATCGAGCCGCATGAACCCGGGCCCCCATCAGCCGCATGAAAATCCCTTCTCCCTCAGCCGCATGGACCTTCATCTCAACACAGCCGCATATACTCTGCTCCCCCTCAGCCGCATGCGCCTGACCCTATTCAGCCGCATGGACTGTTCTCTTCCCAGCCGCATGAGATCATCCCTGGCCGCATATGCCTTAGCCGCATGGCTCTCCTATAGCCCTGTGTATTGATATTTTATTATATATTTTATGCCCATTTTATATCCTTACGCCTTTTGTCATGAACTTGATAATCATGAATTCATTTAATATGTTTGGAAATGATAATTGAGCATGACATGACAGTGACCCATAGTGGTGCACACTTGACATGATAACCTGACATGATAGTGGCCCGCCGTGGCGCACTTTTGACAAAGTACACTTGACATGATAACCTGACATGATATATCTTGATAAGCTGTTGCGACGGCTCCATGACATGACATGACTTGTATAAATTAGCTGGACACCGTGGGCGATTGTGCTTGTACAAATAAACCAGTCCTGTTTTGTATTTTGCCTAGGACAAGGACTCCTGAGTACCACGGTCAGGAGTACCTACTGAAATGGACTAAGGCTAAATAACTAGATTAATACATTAGTCATAAAGAGATCTCCCTGCTACAAGCAATCCCGTTACCTGGACGTGCCTTGGGATCTGTAGCCTGCCGTCGAGTAGGGCACATTTCTAGCACACTGTCATGTGTTGCACCCTTCAAGCTACCTAAGGGTACATGCGTTTCCTGGATGTTGTATCCACCTGAATTCAACCCTAATCTTTCAACCCGGGTAACCTGGATGGTCTGCAGGGCTTGTTGTCACGCCCCAGAACCAGAATACTGGAGAGCGGGAGCAGACATAGCCAGCTACGTATATGAAATAGAATTCATCTCGCTATACGGTCACGGCTGTCTAGATACATGAGGGTTTACTAGAAGCCAACAGTCTCCTATGGTCATGAATAAGCCTAGTGTCTCAATCACAAGCAAGTAAGTAAATGTTACAAGATGTATGGTCATTAAATATATAATAGTAAGGCGTCCCAAACATTACATATTCAGTCGATCATGAAGCTAGTCGTTACAAAATGTTAGGACTAGCAAGAGTTTAGTCATACATGATCAACCCTAGGATCTGTCAATCATGTTTCAGCCCGTAGGCAGACAGTAAGTAAAGTACAACCGAGCTAACAGGTGCTCGTCGGCTAAACGCCTCAAAAGAATATTTTTACAATAGAGGGGGAGATCAAAAATAAACCCACTCGTTGCCAGGGTTCCGTCTAGTGGCCACCATATGGCTGGAAGGTCGGTAGATCCTCTGGAGCTGCTCCGAAATTTGGCCACACAAAACCAGCTGGGTCAGATACCAGAAAGAGCAAGTGCCACAAAGGAGGCTTCACTTAGGAACTAAAACCCGCAATCAGCACAAGAATATAAATAAAGTAAGAACTGGAAATAAAGAAAATACATCAGGATGATATACGACGAGATAACCATGGAGCTATTCAGATAACCAGGTTACAACCCATAAACCAAACAAGCACCGGGGTTGTAACCCTTCGTCTGAACAGAACTTGGAACTCTCATCCATTTATCGATAAAATAAATACAGGCATTCAGGTCATGCAGTGATCAGGACAAGACTAGACTGGTTAGACTCCATCCAATCATTCACGGCCAAGCAAGAATTACGCCTTGATACTTTAACTAACTAGGGTTATCACAGGCCTAGTTACTAGCAAGATGCAGTAAGAATCTTCCACAGCCACAAGCCCTGCAGACCATCCAGGTTACCCGGGTTGAAAGATTAGAGTTGAATTCAGGTGGGTACATCGTCCAGGAAACGAATTCACCCTTAGGTAGCTTGAAGGGTGCAACACATGACTGTGTGCTAGAAATGTGCCCTACTCGACGACAGGCTACAGATCCCAAGGCGTGCCCAAGTAACGGGATTGCCTGTAGCTGGGAGATCTCTTTATGACTAGTATATTAATCTAGTTATTAACCTTAGTCCATTTCAATGGGTACTCCTGACCATGGTACTCAGGAGTCCCCTCCTAGTCATGATGCAAGACATGACTGGATTATTTGTATAAGCACAATCGTCCACAGTGTCCATGTTATTTATACAGGTCATGTCATGTCAGGTAGCCGTCGCAATGGCTTATCAAGATATATCATGTCAGGTTATTATGCCAAGTGTACATTGTCAGGAGTGCGCCACGGCGGGCCACTATCATGTCAGGTTAGTCATGTCAGGAGGGCACCACTACGGGTCACTGTCATGTCAGGCTCAATTATCATGTCCAAACATATCAAGTAAATTCGTGATTATCAAGTTCATGACAAAAGGCGTAAGAAAATAAAATAGACGTAAAATATCTAATAAAATATCAATATACAGGAGTATAGAAGAGCCATACGGCTAAGGCACATGCGGCCAGGATGGATCTTATGCGGCTAGGGAAGGAGTCGGGTTCATGCGGCTGGGGAGAGATTCACGCGGGTCGGGGGAACAAAGGACCCATGCGGCTCGCAGGAGAGGGATTCTCATGCGGCTGGAATAAATCGAACTCATGCGGCCAAGAGAAGGGCAAGACACATGCGGCTAGGAGGGCAAGGGTACTCCTGCGGCTGGCGAAAATGAGTCCATGCGGCTCAACCAAGTCGAGCCCCATGCGGCTGGGTCAAGGTGATTGCTTATGCGGCTGACGGGGGGGGGGGGGGGGGGAGTTCATGCGGCTTATAAGGTTCAGGATCTCATGCGGCTGGCGGATATAGGACTCATGTGGCCAACGGGTGAGTCTGGTTCATGCGGCTCGTCAAGGCTATACACATGCGGCTGGGTCCAACTCATGCGGCCAAGATAAGCTGATGCGGCAGGATAAGGTCCTCAGTCCTATGCGGCTGAACTGACTGGGTCCCATGCGGCCGAGAATACTTGCCGCATGAACTTGTCACACGGTCAAGTCAAGACAATAGTGCATACGGTTGGAACTGACTTGCCGCATGAATGTTCATACGGTCAAGTACACCATGCGGCTCGGGACTGTGCTTCTTCTCCAAATTTCCGAGAAGAAGTACACCATAAGCCATGGCTTCCAAGCTGCATAACTCTATCATCCGGAGCCCAAATCTAAACTTCCATAGGTCAAAATGGGGTAGAACGAGATTCTCTACGACATAGAACCCTAAAAACTCAGAAATAACAGGATTAAGTAGATCAAAACCCAAGAAATCCGAAAATAAAGTAAACTTAGATCTTGAAGAATCTAGCCATGGAAAGTAAAAATGCCAAGTTCTAACGTAAGTTAAAATGCTGTAAAGAAGAGAATGAAGCAATAAAATTAGAGTTCTTTTATGAAGCAAATTGCACTTGCCTAGACCTCACTCTCTTGGTAGGTGAAGAATTAATGGAGGGAAGAAGGAGAGTAATGAAGAGAGAAGGAAGAATAGGTAATAAATACTAAAGGTGGTGGTAGGTAGGGGGTTCACCCATGTTCATGATGAACCAAAAACAATCCCAACCGAACCAAGCCAACCCTGGGCCAAGAATAAACCGAGCCAAGAAGGAAAAGCTAAGCCAGGAATTAAGCAATACAAGATAAAATACGTACACGTATTCTAAATACGTAATACGGACAACAGGCATTACACTTGTGGCTGTGGAATAATCTCACTGCATCTTGTTAGTAATTAGGCTTGTGACAACCCTAGTTATTTAAAGTATTAAGCCATAATTCTTTCTTGGCCGTGAAATGATTGGATGGAGTCTAACCTGTCTAGTCTTGTCCTGATCTTGTTCCATGTTACTGCAAGACCGGAATGCCTGTATGTATTTTATCGATAAATGGTGAGAATCTAAGTTCTATTCAGACAAAGGATTACAACCCCGGTCCTTGTTTGGTTTACGGGTTGTAACCTGATTATATGAATAGTTCCATGGTTATCTCGTCGTATATCATCCTGAGGTATTTTCTTTATTTTCAGTTTTTACCTTATTTATACTCTTGTGCTGATTGCTGGTTTTAGTTCCTAAGTAAAACTTCCATTGTGGCACTTGCTCTTTCTGGGGTCTGACCCAGCTGGTTTTGTGTGGCCAGATTTTGGAGCAGCTCCAAAGGATCTACCGACGTTCCAGCCAGATGGTGGCCACTAGACGGAACCCTGGCAACGAGTGGGTTTATTTTGATCTCCCCCTCTATTGTAAAAATATTCTTTTGAGGCGTTTAGCCGACGAGCACCTGTTAGCTCGGTTGTACTTTACTTACTGTCTGCCTACGGGCTGAAACATGATTGACAGATCCTAGGGTTGATCATGTATGACTAAACTCTTGCTAGTCCTAACATTTTGTAACGACTAGCTTCATGATCGACTGAATATGTAATGTTTGGGACGCCTTACTATTATATATTTAATGACCATACATCTTGTAACATTTACTTACTTGCTTGTGATTGAGACACTAGGCTTATTCATGACCATAGGAGACTGTTGGCTTGTAGTAAACCCTCATGTATCTAGACAGCCGTGACCGTATAGCGAGATGGAATCCATTTCATATACGTAGCTGGCTATGTCTGCCCCCGCTCAACAGTATTTTGGTTCTGGGGCGTGACAGTATGCAGCTGGTATGGATACGTACCTAGTCCTAAGTATTTTGGGACTGGGGCGTTATATGTTTTTGTGGTGGCCCATGCAGGTCAAGTTTGTCACTTCAGTTACGTTACTATACCGATGTGAACCTGCAACATAGGATTAGAATCTAGGAATCTCATCCATACAGCTTGACCTCTTTCCTTGGCTTCAAATTCTGGATTCTCGTTCGACTTCCTTGAATTACATCTTGCTTGATTCCTTTCTACCGTTGATTCTTATTATCGTGCTTAGTGTCAATTAGGAAGATGACTACACTAGTATATGCTCATAGGTGAAACACATGGCTAGAATGGTTATATTGGCAATTGGAATACATTCAAGACTCTAATTGAGTTAAAAAGGCTTTTTGTGTGAATTAATGATTAGTAATTTACAAAGTAGGATATTGCCACGGAAAGTTTTAACCTTGAGATTTCTAAATAGTAAACACCAGAGGAGTTATAGAATTTTATACTTGGTTTAAGAAATTGATTGATTTTCAAGATTTGATATTTATGATTTATTGGATTATAGTTATACATCCTTGCACAAGTATAAAATTGATTTGCTTTTCGAGTTGTGATATTTATGAGTTTTTGGTGTTAGATATACATCTTTGAACAAATATAAAATTTATCTGATTTTTTTGTTTATGATTTATTGTATTATAGTTATACACCTTTGAACAGTTATAAATTTGGTTTGAAAATGATCTTAGCTTTTAAAAATGGCCATAGAAATTATTTAAATTTGAGTTGTACAACTTGCGAATTTTGTGTTTAGTAAATTTTGAAGTTTAAGTAGAAGTAATGACGGTGAATTTTGGTTTAAAATATTTGAAAGTTATGAAAACGACTTTTGAAATTTTTTATTTTAAATTGTGTCCTATGATTGAGGATTAAAAATCTATTTAGATTTTTGGTAAAAAAATAAATAAAAGGTTTTGACTGATAAGATTATTTGAAAATTTAGTTTAATGTGGGATTGCTAATATTAAATTTTTTGGGAGAATTTCGAAGGATATGATGGAAAGTTATTTTGATTGATTAAAGGAAGTTAACATTTAAAAGTTGTGATTTTGTTGGAATAACTTAGCATGAATAGATGTTAAAATTGATGAGAGCATTGAGCTTAATTTTTTAGATTGCTTTTAATATGCTAAGAGTTTTATTATGAGTTATTTAAAAATTTTAGAGTGTTAAATTTTTGGTTGATTGTGAAATTTTTATGGATTCGTAAATTATGAACTCTTGAGTTAAATAGTTGAATTTAAACGTTAATTTTGGAAAAGGTTAGTAGTAACGTGATAAAATTTTGCTTTGAGATTTATGAGAGTGATTTAAATTTTTATGATGAATTTGAACGGCTTAGAGTGAATACAAATTTTGGTGGTTTATTTTTGAAAGTTTAATTTTGAAACTTTTGGAGGAAACTTGAGTTAAATTTTAATGGTAGGCCCCAAGATAACCCTACTGAGTGTTCCACACTAATTGCCATGTCACCCATGACCATGATAGTAGTATATACACAAGTGTTGTTAGTCATCTACCCAGCTATGTGACTGTATTTCCACCATGACTTACTCAACCTTCCTTCAATTCTAGATCTTTTAAATTGCGACCTTCTAACCCATTTGCAATTTGAATAATGAGTTAACGGCTCCTTAACTGTATCCATCTAGGAGACTATCTTCTCTCCGAAATGGTGTTCCTAAATTATTTTTACTGGATTCTTTAATTAATTTTATTTCATACTTAACTTGATCTTCTTTATTTTTGTGCATTAATTATCACCTCGTGAACTCCCACTTTCTATTTTTGATCTTCTGGCATCCCCTACCGTGACTTGGATATTTGGAGCACAACACTAGACTTTTCCTTCCAACAAATTTTATATGTGAGACCTAGACAATTCTACCTTCATGTAGATATATCATGTCCCATTAGAACACGTCTCCTTGTACACTATTTTCATGATATGACATTTTGATCAAAATGGCTAAACTATAATCTTTACCATGATACCGATATATTTTCGACCACGGATAGGGATTCAACATCGACCTAATTCTTTCAACCCGGTATGTGATTGTATTCTACTAAATTTCTTAAATGCTTAAATTTGTACTTTATCTTTATTGCTTAACCCATTGTCCCATGATACTATTAGTTTAACTCTTGTAAGTTGGGTAGAATACCTCACTACCTAATAAACCTTTTTCCTTGTGAACCACATTGGTAAGTTCACTACGACTATAAATTCAGAGAACCCTACCTTATCTAGTCTACCAAACCGTAAGTGAGGAAAACTAGGACAACTGTATAGGCCCACACTTCGGGCGAGCCTTGATTTTAAAAGACCATGGACTATTTAATTTCCTTCATCATTACCTCCATTACTCATATTTTGACAATCTCATGCTGCTAAATTAGCTTTAGTTTTTGCAAGCTTATTCTTTTCGAGCTTGACCATGACATATTTTATTGGGTGCACCCACTAACATATTGTCTAATCAGAACCGGTGCATGATGGTCTGATCAACCTATTGCACTCTGGTTCGCTTATCATATCTTATTCTATGCGGATGGAGACATAGTTAAACTTGCCATAGAGTCTCATCCGCGACAGCCTTGGCAATTCTTTTTGAAATTATTTTTGCCGCCTATGGACCCCGTAATTCGTACTCAATATATAACACCGTCTTCGAAACCTTTGTTGTTATTGTCTCTTACTTATTTTGGAAAGACAAGGTACTGTACTTGCTAAGATGGACTCAAGGTATCATCTCTGGTTGCCCTATCAGTTATTTATACACAAATTTAGATAGCTACAGACCGGTTCATGTGGTAGTATCCTCGCCATTAACTACTCCTTATTCCTCAAACCTAGAATTGTTATCGTGCCCTCCCAATTATTCTTGAGCACTCGAGAGTGATTCTAATCATCACTTAATCAAACCCTCAACCCAGATGAGTATCCAGTTTTCTCTCAAGGAACCATTTCTCCAGAATGTCTAATTTATTCTCTTTGGTCTACTCAATTCCTTATCATTCTCTAAACTTGGATATTCAAAATTTTATTACCTTCACTAGCAATACTTATTTGAATTCCATAACCATGATATATTTTTTTATATATCGACTCCATAATTTTTTATTGCATGGTGGTATTGAACGACGTTTTATCGCCTCCTCCAAAATTTAATTGTAATTTGGTATTGACGAACTCTTCCTATACCTTAACCCTATCTACCATATTAATCCTAAATTTCGAGGACGAAATTCTTGTATATTGGGTAGGATGTAAAACCCCATATTTTTATTATTATTATTTTTATTATTTTTACTAGACTTAAAAAGTAATTTATGCAAATTATAAATAAATTTATTATTATTAGAAATGACCTTAACCATTGTTGAATTTTGGAACACGAGACTACCATAAATTTTGGGCCGGAAGATGTAGTAGTATGTCTTGACAAGTGTACCAATCATATCGGGGGAAGCCTAGCCATGGTGATGACCAAATTAGGAAAATCAGACCGGGTTGTGAATGGACTCATGTAAATTATTTTAAATTAAATATTATTTTATATATTGATTTTTAGATGACCAGGTTTGTCCAATTCGGCCCGAACCGGGCCCGAACCAAAGTTAATCCCATGTAGGCATAGGATGGGACCAAGGTGGCCATGTAGACATATTTTATGTACGTAAAAATATATTCTAAATTATTTTAGAATTTCATGCACAATATTTAATTGTTTAATTATATGTACAATTATTGGTATTTTTAGTTAATAATATATTTACAAGATTGTAGATTTATCTGGACCCGGATAAGTGTATGCGGTATTTGTTCACCCACTGGGACGATTTTTTATTTATTGTTATTAAATTTATTTTTATGGATATTTAATAAACATGTCTATTCTATTAAGACATTATTATTTTATCGTTGATTTATTGTGAATTAAATTTATATATATATATATATATATATATATATATATATATATATATATTTTATATATATATATATATATATATATATATATATATATATATATATATATATATGCTTAAATAAATTAAATATTGGATATGTGTCATTTAAATTGTTATTGGATTTTAATAGATTATGGTGATATATACATATACATATATATATATATATATAGAGTTATATATTTAAAAAGATTAGAAAGAAAAAGATAAGATTTAGAAAGGAAAAAAAAGAGAAAATGGTGGTCTGCCCCACCCGACCACCCCAACCCAAAAACAAAAGAATAAGCAACAGCAGCATGTAGCATATGCGCGCCCACCTTATGGAGCAGCAACAGATGCAACTAGGAAGGGGGGGGGGGGGTTGACCCTTTTATATATGCACTTAACCTATTTTAATGCTACTCTTCCATCCTTCCCTCTTTCGATAATACACCTATCAAAGTAAACCCTAAAAAATTTCCTCCTTCTTCTTCTACCGTCCTTCCTCCTACCCTCTCTTCGGCATGCTGTCCGCGAGCACAGCAGCACCCCGCGACAACGGCAACGGAAACAACGACAACAACATCGACATAAATTAAAATCAAGGTATCTAACTTTACCGTGCGATTTCTCTCTTAGTTCTTGTTCATTTTTGATTCCGTAAATTCGTATAGAAAGCCCACATGACCCTCTTCGAGATCGCCTAGGTGGATTTTGACATGGCTATCCATCTTGCTCGAAAAATCGAGACGAAGTTGGAGAAAAACCACTTTTCTGAAATATTAAAAACTATTTTGAAACACCAACTTGTCGGCCACTTTTCCTTCTGTACAATAGGTTTTTGTAAAATCTAATTGAAGACAGTCAAAGACAACCTAACCGAGATTGTAACGCACCTTTTTGATTCACTTTTTATCTAGTATGTAGAAAGTTACACGTTGTTAATGTTTCACGAAAAATTGTAAATTCTATTTACAAAAAGTGGAAAAACACCCGATACGGCGTGCGCCCCGACAAACCGAGCGACGTGGTCGCGCACTATACGCATCAAAAGGCGCGTATGGATGTTGTCGACATGTGGGAACTGACGGAACCCGATTTCGTTGCATGTGCGCGACAAAATTAGTGCGTATCCGTCTAGATACCCCGTATCGACCCTTTGCAAATTAAGTCACAACTTTGTGCACACTCATCATATCGCGATGAAACTTGCGCCATTGAACTCGAAATATTTTTCTGGTCCTGTGAGCCAAGTTTGGTCCGATTCTGAGATCGTTGATCGGGACGCTATTTTGTGGGCCCACAATCCTACTCAACGGACGATTTTGTGCACAGTCCACCGGAATCCAAAATTGGACATACCGTTGGGTTCGTCTCATCAAAACAATTATGTAGACAAATAGTTTGACGACTTTAAAGACCATAGATATTGGCATGCATTTCGGTGCAAAGCGGGTCCAACGACGGACATCGTTTTGACCCAAAATTACGATTTTGTCCCTCTTCCAAAATTTAACTTTTGGACAGGTATTTTCTAGGTATATCTTTTATTCCAAACTCGTTCGTGATATTTGTTGCAGCATTCAGAGTCATCTGCGGGATTTGGCTTTTCTTGCTTCGTTCATTTGTCTGTTCGAGCTACTGGATTATTCCCTTTTGCATATAACCTCAGGCAATATACCTTGCCATTATATTGTTTATATTCAGTTTGCATTTTATTATATATCGCTGTTCATTTATTTCCAGTTCTTACCGTTCCTGATTTACTGTCTGCTTAGTGATATTAGATATACTTTGTTATTATCCTTTGACTGCATATGGACTTAGAATTAAGAGACTACCGTCTGAAGTGTATCGCATATACCTTGACACAGTTGTACCACGAGGATGTGTGAGATGAGTAGCATGTAGAGGTTCTTGTGTGTGGGCTGATCCCCCATGCGCATGCGATAGGGCTAATTGCTAATAGAGGCATGTTAGGAGACTTAGCAGAAAGTAGAGGTTTATAAGACATGGATGTGACTCTGTTAGGCATTGGGTGGGAAGAACAGTTCCTTGACGTATGGGCCAAGTATGCACTTCCCTATTGTCGGTTATCTCCGCAGGAGATACGATCCTGGATCTTGATACTGATTTACTGCTGGCCACTGACATTCGATGAATGTTATGCTTTGAGGTCCCTGGTATCCTGATGGGCCATATCTGAGATTACTGCTACTGAGCCAGAGTGCCCATGCGTTGGAGGTTTGTTCTTAACTGCATAAACACTGTAGTACGGTTAGATTACCTTATTGTCGTCTTGTCACTTATTTCGGTTTGTGACATATTATATATTCAGTTTATTATGGCATGTTCTTTGTGTATCTTGTTACGTCCCTCTGAGGACCTGGTTATCTCTCCAGGTGTGCGCTTCTATGATTTTGGAGGTGTTCTAGCCAAGGCCGTGATCTTCTCCATTCTTTCGAAGACGATTGCGCTTGGTTCGTCTCATTATTTTATCGATCACTTCTTGTACATTTTATTTGAGATAGTTGGTAGTAGACTGTCTCCGTCCAACGATTGTATACATGACAAATTAAAGTTGTTTTTATATCATTTATTTATCTATTGGATGAGATTTAGTTATTATGGTTCTACTGTATTTTACAGCTTATGTATACATACGAGTTTCCATCTATTGGAGTATACTTCGTATGTATGCAGCTAGCATGGATACGTACCTAGTCCTAAGTATTTTGGGACTGGGGCGTTACAGAATGTAATAAAATGGTTTCCTTTCCTTCACTTACAAGTACACCCTAGCACATCAGTACATTGTTTTCCTGTGGCACATTGCCTATATTCCTGAACTGTACACACTGATTTCAGTTTCTGTGCACTCCCACATCACTCTCTCCTCTCACACACACAAATGTTTATCCACACACACCTGCCCTCACTCTCTATATACATATGTATGTAAATATTATAAATGAATATGTATATGTATGTAATATATGTATATGTATGTATATCTATATATGTATACAATGTGTTATGTATATATGTAGATACATATATGTATGTATCATATATATGATAATATGTGTGTGTATTAGCCTAGGAATATAGTCTATGAATGCTTTGTGAAGTAGTGTAATGGTTAGAATAGACTAGTATAGACTTGATAGGTTTGTATAGCCTTGTAATGGTATGTGTTAGCTAGTTTAGCCTTGTTTAAACTAGTATAGACTAGTTAGACCTAGAATGACTAGTTGACCTAATTTAGACTTATTAGACCTAGTTTGACCATAGTTGACCTAGTTTGACTTATAGGGCTGACCAGAGTTGACCAAGAGTTGACTTTGGCCTAGATTGACCTAGATTCATTTAGAATGCATTAAATTGCATCTTGTTATCATTTTAGACTTGTTGTGACTTGTGATGTTCTGATTAGGAGCCAGACATCTCTCCTCGGACAGTACATTTCATCCGGACACTCAGATACCAGGCGAGTACATTCTCTGATCATTTTATATCCTGCTTAGAATTATATTCCTGCTTTAGATTACCTTACTTGATACTGTCACGACATTATCACGGATTAGTACTATATGGATCTCTTCATGCGATGTTATCCCCCTCGGGAGCATCGGGTACATTGTGTCATGTGTGTTTCACTTTCATCATGTACTCCTGTGCTTTCACCATACATGTACACTCCTGTGAATCATGTACTCTTATGTTCATGGAGCCTTCATGTATACTATCATGTGCACCCTTTCATGGGCCTCCATGTGATATCATGTACAATAACATAACCTGCTTAGATCCTTGTGTATTGATTGGAAAAAACGGGGGAGTGCTAGTAGTCATGTGAACAATTCCATAGTAGTGTAGATCATGTGAAACTCTTTAGTGTAGATCATGTACAAATCTGTTCTGTTCACATGTACTATCCTGTACTCTACATCACTAGCCACTATTAGTTCTCTATATACAATAGCTATTTACATACAGTTCTCTCCTTTTACATCATGTACTTCTTTTCAGTTTCTTGTATCTTACTCTAATGTATGTTTATATTTTCTAACCTGCTATGAACTGTTGAGATGTATTGTGCTCGCTCCTGTCCAGACTGGACCTGTTGAAAATATTACAGAGGACGAGGAGGAGGCATGTGTGGATACCTTCTACGGGGCAGCCCTAGATGACATATGTGAGCTGGACTCTCAGGAGGACCCAGCTCTAGCTGAGGACATTACCCTTACTGCCTAGACTAGCTTAGTTAGGCTTATCTTACTTAAGTTGTCTTGAGACTAGTAGTTAGACTTTATTTTCTGTCTTGAGATCTGAGATGTATATATTCTTTCATATTCAGTAGCTTAGACATGTATTTCTGGACATTTGCTGAGATGTTATCTTAGACTTTCTGATCACCTGTATTTCTTTGAGTTCTATATCATATTGTGCTTTCTTCTTCCTTAGTTGTGATTGAGTTTATTTACTGCTATGTCACCCCCATTCAGGTAGTATAAACTGTTTAACTTTAAATTGTTAGATATTGTGACCTAGGACAGCGTTCTACCGCCGACACTGCGGCGTAGGTTGGACGTATCCACGTCTCGTGCCCTTACTCTAGTGTGCGGGTCGTGATAATCCTGACCCCAGATGCTCTCATGTGCCAACCTCTATAGACTCTTCCTACCATGCGCTCTCAGGTGCTAGAGGGAAGAAGTCTCGGTCAATGCAGGCTCGTTGAGCTCAGTCGGCCGTCCCAACTTCTGACTATCAGGACGTCCCGCTTACTATTACACGGGCCCCTGAAGGAAAGTTGTACAGAACTACCCGTGTCCAGCCCCCGGCGGCCAACGAACGGGATAATTATCAAGAATATCCCAACAATGAGCAGGGCAAGTACTCATACTACCCCCACATCAGGGAGCAGGCAGGATGCCAACACACTCATGTGCTCAGAACTCCCGGGCCCACAAAATGGGTGACTTGTGCAACGTGATTCTTCACAAACGCAAGGAAAGAGACGAAGATTTGGTGTGCAAAGAGTCCTGTTAGGGACATCAATGCACCCAAGTCATTGTCAACTGCTGTTGCAACAAGGCGGTAGTACAAGAAGACCGGCGGTCCGTCTTCCAACGGCTGCAACACCCAAGCTCAGAAGACGAGACGATTCTCCTCGCCTCCTGTAATTCTGCTCTGAAGATTCCTGGCAGCGGGAGAGGAAAGAAAACAAATGTCTCCAGTCTGAAAATCTCAACCGGCGTAACCAAGAAACTCTCTTCTAAACGGTTGTCTACCACCGTTACAGGAGGAGTTTACCAAGGTACCCGCTCAAAGACTAAATCTGCCGTACTTGGAGGCATTGGAGCCGGGGGTAGCACTTCCCCAAATATCTACGACAACCCGGTGTTCCAAGAAGATAGTCCAGGAGAAACGGTTCATCCAACAGATGCAGCAGATCCCGATGTCCTTGAGGACGTCCACAACTCTTAAGACGAGGCAAGCTCTGAAGCTGGGGATACCACTCCTTCTGAATCCGAACCAGAGAAGAACATTCCCACATACCCTGACGATTTCTCTGTACAAGGGTATGACTCAGAGGGCACATCCTCTACCGTTCCTTCCATCTCTCATCACGTGAGGACGGTGTTCATGACGGATAGCAACTAAGACGGTTCCAATGATCGCCAACGCATCAACACCCTGGAGGCCATACTTCTTACCTTGGTCAAATCTGTGGACAAAATCAAAGCGGCCCTCCCAACTCTGCAAGGAAGAACACTTGGCTAAACAAACATGGGACCCGCGGCCAATACGGACTCAAACTCAGCCGTACCAAACCCGGGTGATAATCCTCCTGAAATATCGGCTTCCACCACTGCAGATGAGGCCAGGGAGGCAAGAAGAGAGGTCCAGGAGCTCCGGGCCATGTTCCACGCCCGAAAAAAACTGCCAAGACCTCAGGATACAACAACCATATCCTGCTGCGTGGAGAGATGTTCCCTTTCCACCAAGATATAAACCATTCAACATCAATCCATATGATGGGAAGACATCTGCAAGCTGGTACATCACCTACTTCGAAGTCACAACCGACCATCTGCCTCATGACGACACCATCCTTACGCGGTTGTTCATCGGTGCACTGGAGGGGGTCGCCTTCGACTGTTACCGCAACTTGTCGGACAACTGCATCCATTCCTTTGCCAGCTTCAATCGTGTGTTCCTGGAGAGGTTCTATGAAGTAGGACAAGACATGACAATGTCCACCCTCATGGACGTTGTCCAGGGAGAAAAGGAGCTGACAAGAAACTACATCGAGCGGTTTCGCCAGACCGCGATAAAGTTGCCTTCCGGTAACCCTGATTCCTCCTTAATTAAAATTTGCCAAAAGAGGCTGCTTCCCACGATCAGCCTCTGGATGGGCGAAAGTAAGTTTAAGGATTGGAAGACTTTCATTATCAGCGCCACTAGCGCAGAAGACAAATTGAAGAAAGCTCGCCAATTGGGATTGCACGTCTCAGAAGGAGAGGACAAGGGCAAACGCCCTAGCACCAACAGCAACAATGGTGGTAACCCCTCCAACAATCTAGACAACAAGGGCAAACAGGCTATAGTGGCCGACACAGCCCCAATACCCGAATCAAAGTCGACAAAAAAGTTGTGGCCTCAGATGACCTACTCCTTCGAGGACGGCCATGCCAAGCCCATCTTGGACATGCTCATACAAGGAGGCCGAATTCAGCTCCCTCCTCCAAGGCGTGAACCTCGTCCTGCAGAAATGGAGAACCCTAAGTACTGCCACTACCATCGCTATGTTCACCATGCTACATAGGACTGCTACCAACTGAAGTGATACATCCAACATCTCATCGATTCTAAGGCCTTGGCCATCGATTTCGAAGAGGTGACCGTAGCAGCCAACATGGTGTCAGTACAATTCGACAGCTTCCCTCCGACAAAGACTCAAGATGGAGTAGTGCCCGTCCCCAGAGCAAGGATGGAGATGCTAACCTTCCACCTCCCCGAAACCAGGATGCTGGCCTAGTGCCCCTTACCACATCACGAGGGGAGGTCATATGGGTCCATCCGGATCAGGTACATAAAGTGACTAAGTCAGCTCCTCCCTCCACCAGTCATCCGAGTTTTTACATCCGACGGTGGCATCTTGGCCATTCAAGGCATGGGGAATGGATATCATTGGTCTGATCACTCCATCTTCGTCTCGTGGACACCGCTTCATACTCGCAATCACAGACTACTTCTCCAAATGGGCGAGGCTATTCCGCTAGCAGAAGTCAAGACTTCAAACGTTATCAGCTTCCTCAAGGATCACGTCATTTATCGCTTTGGAATGCCCCGAAAGATCATCCACGACAATGGTCCGCAGTTCGCAAGCCATGCCTTCTATCGGTTCTGCGAGAAACACCGAATCCAAAATATTGCTTCAACACCATACAACCCGGCGGCTAATGGTCTGGCTGAAGCGTTCAACAAAACAATCATCAAGCTTCTCAAGAAGTTCGTGTCATCAAACAAACGCGACTGGAATGAAAAGCTCGGCGAATGCTTATGGACATACTGTACTATATTACGGACGGCTACTGTGAATACACTATTCTCTCTGGTATATGGGAGTGAGGCAGTTATCCTACTGGAAACTCAAATCCCCTCGCTCCGCATGGCTCTCACCTATCGATTGACGACAGATGATAATCACCATCGCCGACTGCAAGAGTTGGAGGCCCTAGATGAGAAGCGCCTGTTAGCTCAACAACGAATCGAGCTGTACCAAGCACGTATCTCATGAGCCTTCAACAAAAAGGTCAAAATCAGAACATTCCAAGTGGGCGATCTCGTTCTGCCAGTTCGGAGGCCGATGGTTATGACTCACAAAACCGCCGGCAAGTTCAAGCCAAAGTGGGAAGGCCCGTTCATCATCGACGCTGTATTCTCCAATGGAGCTTACCACCTCGTAAAACAAAATAGAGACTTGCTCATGTTGCCCATCAATGGCAAGTTCCTAAAGAAGTATTACGTCTGAAACGACATCCTCTAGGATGTTGAGTTATGTACCCTATGGTACCGCTAAACTCACATCCCGACTTCAAAATCCTCTAGGATGTTGAGTTATGTACCCTGTGGTACCGCTGAACTCATATCCCGACTTTAAATCTTCCAGAATAACGAGTTATGTACCCCCTGGTACCACTGAACTTGCATTTCGATAACAAATGACGAGTTACGTACCCCTGGTACCGCTTAACTCATATTCCGACTACAAATTTCCTAGATTGACGAGTTATGTACCCCCTGGTACCGCTGAACTCGCATTTCGACTACAAATGACGAGTTACGTACCCCCTGGTACCTCTGAACTCACATTCCAAATCCAAATATCCCAGATTATTGAGTTGTGTACCCGCAAGTACCGTTGAACTCATACTCTGGTCACTACAGATAAATCTATATCGCATCTTTTTGGTAGTAAGTCATGTATGATCATACCTCTGAACTTTCCTCCTAAAAGTGCTCCCTCCTTATGATCCAATACCAGCACTTTCAGTACATAAAAAGGGTAGCAGATCCACAGATTCTCCAAAACAACAACGTCGATGTTACTCTGAGTTATTTCCCTTCCATCAAAAACAAATCGCCCCTCACATAGAACTTCTACGTCCTCATTATCTCTGAGTTGTTCTATGTACCCTTCATGGTGCCCACTCCTGCCATGTCCTCATTACCTCTGAGTGGGAAGGCTCCATCGAAGAAACCCTCATATTTACCACGTCCTCATTACCTCTGAGTAAGTATGTTGGTTTTTTCTCTCGTCTTATTATCCGTATCCAGGACCAGGGTATGCCAAGGATAATAGGTCCACAAAAAAGTCTCTCAAAGAATAGAGCGAATGTATTCTGTTCATTCAAAATTAGTTACATTCACATGACTACATCTCATGAGCAAGCCAGAAAAATTCTCTATCATTTCATTCAGACAAGAAGGAAGAAGATTACATTGATGTCCAAAAGAAGTAAAACACAAACTGCAGCTAAAGACAGACAGAAATATCAAGACAAAAGACAGACATTTATGAGAGCCTACGAATCCTAATTGCGGGGGCGCATATACCAATCCCTCAACCATTTTTCATATGAAGGATCTACTTGAGCAAGATCCTCGTCCGGAGCAGGAGGGTCAGAACTTCCAATACTACCGCCGTCAGACTGGGGCTCCTCCTTTACAGCAACTTCAATAGGCGCCAGCTCTCCTTTCTGTTCCTTCATTCTTGGTATTACCTCCTCCTTAACAAGCGATTACTCATGTTTGAGAGGAGGCAGCAGCTCTTCCTTCACAATGATCTTATCCTTCGGCAGGGATGCTGCAAGAATCAAAGATAAAAAATATAAAAAAATAAAGATAGAAGATGACCAGAGCCTCATGCAGCCCAGTCCAGATGAGCTTATGCGGTCCTGTTTGAGAGGGCTTCATGTGGTTCGATTCAGAAAGACTTATGCAGCTCTGTTCGACGGGTCATTATGCGGTTCAGTTTGTGAAGTGTCAATGCGGCTACTAGACAAACTCTCGTGCGGCTCGGACATGGGGTATACCCCCATGCGGCTCGAACATGGGACATACATGCGGCCCTTACAATTTGAACAGTCCGATGAAGACGAGGGACGCATTAAAGGCTTGTACATAACGCATGCAATAGAGCCATTTTTGTTAGGGTTTCGAAGTATACGATCTGCCCAAACCCTTACCAGCAATGGTGGGATGAACGTTGGGGTGAACTTCAGGCACCGTGGCTGACGAAGAAGCCACTCCCTTACCATTCGCCGCGGCCTTGGAAGACTTGGGGGCCATTGTTGATTGATGAGCAGAGAAGAAAACGAGGACAGCAACTTAAGGCAAGAAGAGTTGAAGACAGAAGAAAGTAAAGAAGTCTCTCTGACAAAAAATGCTCATATTTATAGGTAGAAGGAGGGGGGACGCTTTGATCCGCGTGCTGCATAAAAACAAAATCGATTCTTCGATTATAGAGGAAAATTCGGATATTTAAAAAACCGACCCTTGGGATCCTGCCCCAAAAGACGGCTTTAAATCCAAAACAAATCAAGAGAATTAATGAGACGCACACGTGGCAGGGAATCTATACGGCCAGATAGCCCATGCGACTAGGAAGCCCATGCGGCTAGGAAGTCCATGCGGCTAGGAAGCCCATGCGGCTAGAACATCCTATGCGGCCAGAAGAGTTTACATAGCCATGCTTCTTATTGAAAATATTTCAATTTTGCAAATTGAAAACTTTGAAGGGGGTCTTGTAGAAGCATGGAAAATAACCAAAAAAGCCCATACGGCTCAGACAGAAAGAGCCTCATGTGGCTCAGGAATCCGTTAGGCATTTATGCGGTTCAAAAGTCCTTTAAAGTCTCGTACAGATCGGATAGCTCCATGTGGCTCAGGAAGGAGCCATGTGGCCCAAAGCAGTTCGCCTCTATAGCTGTCCATAAAGCAACTGCTTCATTAAATTCCCTGACGGCAGCTCTGACAGAAAGGCGGAAGTGACAGCTTTGACATAAAGCTAAAAAGATAGCTCTGATATGATGGCATACTCCTAGGGAAAAGAAGAAAATCTTTTATAGCTGGCACGATCCGCCAAATCCAAAGCTCCCTACGCGGCTGCCACCCCTACGCGGCTGTCTCTCTTATGCGGTTGCTCTCTTCATGCGGCTGCTTCTTTCATGCGGCTGCCCCCTTCATGCGGCTGCCACCTTCATGCGGCTGCCACCTTTACGCGGCTGCCACCTTCATGCGGCTGCCACCTTCATGCGGCTGCCATCCTTACGCGGCTATCCTCCTCATGCGACCGCCACCCTCATGCGGCTGCTACCTTCTTACGACTAGGAGTGTGGGGGCCACCAATATGCGGTTCATTTAGAGACTGCATTCATGCGGCTCTGTCAGGACGTCCCACTCACGACAGTTGAGACACATGGCGGTCCTCATGACAGTTGAAATACGTTGTAATCCTCATGACAGTTGAGACACGTGGCGGTCTTATCCCCTCGGAGTTATAGCTGCTAGCAAATCATAACAACCTAGATTTGTTATAATCATCATAATTACTCGGATCAAATCAGATTTGTGGTAATTAAACAAATTGAACACATGGCGGGAGATCCAAGCTTGGCATGACAAACTATAAAGATTCACTGCAATCAGCATTAATTGCCCATACGGATTTGGCGCAATCAAAAATTAACTGCCCAGATGTGATGCAATCAAGATTAATGGTCCAGACTATTAGCCACCGACTTTTCAAGGGGGCAATCATTACAAACCCTAATGATCACACCCCCATTTCTATAAATAGCAAGGTGCCATTCCATTGCAAATGCTGGAGAGAAAAGAAGGAAGAAAAGGAACAGAGAGGAGAATTCCAGGAAAGAGACTCTTTCCATCCGGCTGGACACACAGAGAGACAAAGGCAGGCATATAGGATTCTTTCCATACATCCCGAGAGCATTTCTTTATCAGAGTCAAGGCTATGTCCGATCGTCCAAGAAGTAAGGCAGAGCTGCCGTCGCTTTCCCGAGCCTCCATCGTCACCCCCAAGAATCAAAAATAAACAATCGTACTTAGATTGCTATACCTAGGGTTTCATTCCTAGGCTTTCTTTGTATGAACGGGTTTGTATTGTAAGTCTAAGTTCAGTCCTCCTATAAAATTATACTGCACTTTTACAATCAATAGCAAACAGGTGGCCCCCACAACTAAGCCGCATGAGGGTGGCCTCATGTCAGAGCCGCATGAGGGTGGCCTCACGTCAGAGCCGCATGGAAGTCTTTGAAGCGATCCGCATAAGGATCTTTGGAATTGGTGGATCGGGCCAGCTATAAAGATTTTTCTCGTCTCTCTAGGAGCACGTCATTATGTCAGAGTCATCATTTTAACTTTATGTCAGAGCTACCACATTGCGTGAGAGCATTTAATGAGGCTGCTGCAGGGAGCAATTATGGCCAGCTGTAATCGACCTATTTTGAGCCGTATAAGGCCACGTGGCTCTTTCCTGAGCCGCATAAGATTTCTGAGCCGCATGCGGCTCTCTGGGACTTTCAGAGCCGCATAAAGCTCTTCAAGCTTTTGATCCGCACGATGAATCTGGGCTGCATATGA
Organism: Iris pallida; assembly: GCA_029216955.1. NCBI lineage: Eukaryota > Viridiplantae > Streptophyta > Magnoliopsida > Asparagales > Iridaceae > Iris > Iris pallida. The sequence continues at coordinate 3,281,184 of JANAVB010032219.1, read as the reverse complement.
TTTACTATTCTTTTTCATGCTTCTACAACCGTCGACTTTATCTCGAAAAGAGATCCACAACCGAATTAAGAAAATTAAATACAGCAGTTATAGGTCCTAAAAAATCAAGTTGCACACATCAACAAAGTCAGAAGATCAAGAAATGAATCTTTCAACTGAACTGCGCAGACATCAGATTGCACAGTATACAGATTGTGCATACTAGATTGCGCACACTACCAAACGTGCAGGCTGACGTGGCAAATCATCATCATTACCTGACACAAATTAAACCTTCTGACAGCTGACAGCACGGAGAACGAGGCGACCGTTCATTTAATCGTACAGCACGGCGCTCGAGGACAGCTGACAGCGCAATCCATGTTGGCGCAATCCATTTCTGCCAGTCCAAGTCTGCGCAATCCAAAGACAGCGCAATTCAGGTTACGCGTTCTATCAACATAAATGACAAAAATACACGTGGCATTCATGCCATCATTTGTTCATTACGTGGCAACCGTCTATACACGATCATACGCATTTCAATCAAATGATGCCATGTGTCCAAGACAGTTGGCCCATGATCCAGCAACTGTCTGCGCAGTCTACTGTTGCGCAATCCAATTGCTGCGCAATCCATCATGCGCAGTCCAGAATAACTAAAAGTTAGTTATTTTTTAGAACTTTATAAATAGAGTTTCAAGTCTCCATTCAAGGGGATCAGAGATCAGATCATAGAGAGATCAGACTTTAAAGTTCAGAGAGTCCAGGAGTTCTTGCCCAAGTGTTGCTGCATTCTTCCGAGGCTTTTGCCTTCAATTTTCGAGGCTTTTTGCCTTCAATTCCAGAGTTGTCTTCAACTTCAGAGGCTCTGTCTTCAGAGTTCACATCGTCCAAGGGATAAAGCAATCATCATCTAGATTAGATTCCTACAGTTGTACTTTTCCAGAATTCAAATTGTAATCTTTTACAAAGTTTGTATCAATAAAGTTCTACACTTTTGTTTTTGCAAACAAAATAGCGACTCTGCTGGGGACGACTTTCTCCTCCGACGAGGAAGTAGCTACTCAATGTGATGTAGCATCTATCGGGAAGACGCAGAAGACACTGGTTGTGAAGATCAACCAGACTGCCTACGAAGCCCTGATCAATTCCAAAACTACCCCTCACACTGCAACCACTCCTGCTACGAGCAAAGTGTGCCCAGTGTGGGTCCCAAAGTCTGCTGCACAATCCAAAGTCTCTGCCAGCAAGACTCCTGCGCACTCTGCCATAAAGACTGCTGCGCAGTCCAAGGCTTCTGTCACCAAGCCTGCTACACAATCTGTCTCTGCTACTGCTGCGTAATCTGATGTTGCCAGTACACAGAAGACTTCATATGCTGCCTTAGCCAAGTACAAGACTCCTATGCCTCTGGCGTAATTGGCTGCCAATCTGTCTGCGCAAACTAATACTCCAGCATCCAGAGTCCACTCTAAGCACTCTGTAGCAAGAACTCCTGATACGCAAACCACAGTTTCTGTGGCCAAAACCAGTGTGCCATCCATTCATGCGCAAACTGCTCCTGCGCAATCCAAGAGTGATAGCCTTTTGGCTAAACTCTCTTCTTCTCATAACAAGGAGAAGAGCTCTGTTCCTCCTCTCAAACACCCTGTTGCTCCTGCACAATCTACTGGGGGTAGTCCTTGGGCTATTCTTCATCATTTTCAAAACAAAGGAAAAGGCCCATTGGTCTTTTCTCAGACTTCCTTTTCTCATGACTTGGAAGACAACAGAGGGAAACGCTCTTTAGCTAACCCTTCTCAACAAAACAAAGGAAAAGGCCCTTTTGTCTTTTCTCAATCTTCCTCGGTTTTTACCGTAGAAGATCAATCTGAATGTGCTCCGGCACCAGTCAGTACAAGAACTCCTTCAAACAAGGGTTCTTCTTCCCTTCATGATAAGAGAACTTGTACTAATCAAAGAGGTATCCTGCCTACCCCGGTAGCAGAGTTCCAGGACCTCCCAACTTTCAAGTTATCCCGCTCAAGACAGGGAAAATTGTTGGTGTCTCAAACAGAAACCCCTGGGGGTGAGTTTACAGATTTAAGAACTTATCTTAACAGGCCTACTTCAGCAAAACGCAAACAGCCAATGCCGAAAATTAAACATCAAAGACAAACTTCCATGGTCAAAGATCCTGACACTTATGCCAATGAAGTGAGCACTTCCCTATACACTCAAGGGACTAAACATTTGAAGAATCAGAATCATGTTCCGAACATTATCAAAGAACAGATCCCTCAGAGTTTTCCTCGTCCTGCTGTTGTTCCCGATCTCCGAGAACATCTCAGACAAAAGCAGGATACTATCTCAACACCTTCAGTTCAACCATCTGATCATCATTGCAATCATAAAGTCATCATCAAGTGTTGTTGTCAAACAACAAGGCGATCTGTCTTCGATCGTTTGACTTTTGCTAAATCTGAACCGATGTCTGAGGATGAAGATGAAGTCTTATACGCTTCTATCTACATGACTTCCCGGGATACTGGAGGTAGAAAGTGCTCTAAACACGGCAAACCTCGCAAGCCAAGCCAACGGTATTTGGATTTACTTCAAGAATCTTCTGAAGGAGTATTTCGACATACCCGTTCCCGAAGCCGAGATACAATCGGTCAAAGGAATCTTCCTCAAAACCCTTTGAGTTATCTTCCTACCTCTCAGTCAGGAGATGACTCTTTCTTCGACTATGATGCATACAGCGAAAGTTCGGAACAGACAGTGTCTTCCACTGTACCAAGAGAAGTCACGGCTTACGTTGTCAATGATGATCCAGATGCTTCAACTTCAGCAAATCAAGAACAGCGAATCGCTGCACTTGAAGACAAGCTAAAGACCATGGCTGAAATGGTTGCTAGTATGCATTCTATCATAGTGGCACAGCATGCCACACCACCGACTATACCTATTGCTAATCCTGAAATCATAGCATCATCGGTACCTGTCAATGCTGGGCTGGGGGTAGTGTCTCCTCAAATGCCTCTTGTACAAGTACAAATCCAAACTACACCTAGTCAGTCAGGAGCTAGGGGAAGTGCTTACAATGCTGTTCCTCCTCCTACCACTCTAACTCAACCCGCTCCTTCTTCGTTATCTGAAGACGCCAATGAAGCTGTCAAACTCTTACGAACCCAGTTCGAAGCTTTCAAAGAGAAAGACAACTTGCAAAGATTGGGGATCAAGCAGCCCTATCCAGTTGAATGGAAAGAAGTCCCGTTCCCACCAAAGTACAAGATCCCAACGATCTCTTTGTTTGATGGCAGTACTTTTCCTAGTCAGTTTATCAATCATTTTGAGGTAATGACCGTTCAACTCCAACCAAATAACGCTCTTCTTACCAGAGTATTCGTCGGTTGTTTAGCCGACGTAGCATATGACTGGTACAGAAGTTTGTCCGATGGTTGTATCACTTTCTTCTTATGTCTCAAGCAAATCTTCCTGGAACGGTTCTATGAAGGATTCAACGACATGACTATGTCGGCTCTCAACAAAATCAAACAGAAACACAATGAAACTGCTGAGAGTTTCATCGAACGGTTCCGCCGTGAAGCCTTGAAGATGCCTCCCGGAACTCCAGCTGCTGTCACTATTGATACTTGTAAGGAAAATCTTTTACCTATCATCAGTATGTGGACAGGATTTACCCAGTTCCAAGATTGGCCCTCATTCATTGTCAACGCCAAAGCTGCGGAAGTGAGTGCTGAGAAATTCAAGCAATTGGGGGTACAAATATCTAACCCCGACCGAGATAAACACCAGACATCAGGTGGTGGTAATCGCCAGAACAACCGCAAAGCAAAAGAGACTTTGAACATCAATCGGAATAAGAATAAAGAATGTTTGGCTGTCAATGTGGCTCCGTCTATATCCACTTCTACTCCTTCTGCACCTCCACCGAGGGAACCTCGTCCGAAAGTAGAATATTCTTTCGACGAGAATGACACTACAAGCATCTTTGATTGCTTACTCAAAAGCAATAAGATTATAAAGAAACCTGATGAAGTCGGTAAAACAGATCATCCTAAATACTGTGTCTATCACAGGTTCATTGGACATCCTACTCGAGCATGCTACGTGCTCAAAGATAAAATTCAAGAGCTTGTCAATGCTGGTATCGTTACTCCGCAGCAAGACGAGAAGACTGTTATTACAAATATGGTTTTAGTTCAGTTTGGTGACTTCCCTCCGCAGATGATATCGTACGGTATCATTCCTATTCCCAAAGCTACTCTTGAGATTGAGAATCTCCCGCCTCCACCAAGTGAAGGTCTTGTTCCCTTGTCTTTTGACAACGACAAAATTATGTGGATTCATCCCGATCTTGCTCTGGAGTTCGAAGTGCCCTCTTCTTCCAAGAAGAAAGATCGTTCTAAAGGTAAGATGAAGACTTGCAACATGGTGTGTTTTGACCCCATAGTTGACGAGGAAATTTTGTTAGGCACCAGATCAGGGATAGCCTATTTGCAAGATCATTCTGAAGCTCAAGAGAATCCTGCTTCTTCTTCTGAACCTACTCCAGCACAACTTGTTTCCACTGAAGAGATCCTTTCTACATCTTCACCAGTTGTAGTACCTATTCCTCCCAAGCCAATGACGGCTGACAAAGGCAAGCAACAAGTCCGTTTTGACAAACCTCTGAAGAAATCATCTCCTACAGGACTTGAAAAGCCGTACAACTTTGATATATTGGCTCAATTGGCCAATACACCAGCTAGGCTATCAATCTTCGAGCTCTTGCGCCTTTCCAAAGAGACTCGAGAAATTTTAAGTGAAGCCTTGATGCAGGCTGAAACTTGCCTAACTCTTCTCAAAAAACCGGAAGCCGAACCGGTCTTTTGTCGTCTTTGTCACAGCGTATTAGAGTTGATTCCAAACATCACTTTTACTCAGGATTATATGCTGCTGGAGGATAATAGACATGATCGTCCTCTCTACTATACAGGATATGTTGATTCAATGAAAGTCGATCGTATCCTGATAGATCCAGGGTCTACTCTCAGCATCATGCCAAAGACGATGCTAGATGCATTGAAGATACCGGTGCATAGTCTTTCAAGCACAATCACCACTATCTTGGGATTCAACCAAGGAAGGAGTGAACCTTTGGGTAAGATTCGCCTAAAACTCTAAATAGGTAAACTTCGCACAAAGGTGACCTTCTATATCATCGATAATCATGGTTGTTCTTACAACGCTCTTCTGGGAAGACCCTTCCTCCATGAACATAATGTTGTTCCATCAACTCTTTATCAATGCTTTAAATATGTCGATGATAAAGGAGAAGTTCACAAAGAAGTTGCAGACCTTTATCCTTTTAAGGGTATCGAAGCATACTGCAATAACGCTCGTATGTATAAAGAAGAATTTATGAAAGTGGTATTGGCTATGGATACTAAAAAAGACCAAGAAGCAGTGCCCAAAGACACTCTTATTATACCTGTCAAAGGGCGCGTTTCTCATCCTCAGTCTTCTAAACCACTGGCTATTCACTTGCCAGTCCAGAGGCAACCTATTGATGATGATCAGAATAAAAGGGAGCTCACCACTTCTGAGCCACTTGTTATCGACTTACGTCATAACAAGGACAAAAAATAGCTCACTTCTTTTGAGCCACTTGTTGTTGATTTAATTCATAACAAGGGAAAAAGGGAGCTCACCTCTTTTGAGCCACTTATTATTGACCTCCGTCGTAACAAGCCTCTTCTACGTTCTTCTTCTCCCCCTCTTGTAATCAATCTAACCAAGCCTGCTAAGGCTAAAGGTCCTGCTGTAAATACAGATGTACAAATTAATAAAAAAGCATCTACTTTCCAGTATACTGATATTATTTATCATACTAAATGCTATTTGGATATATTAGATAGCTTTAAATCATTTACAATAGGAGTTGTACAATCTCTTCAAACAGAAGTCTCATTTGAAGACCCAGATGACTCTTACCGTATTGTCCCTTCTCGAAAGAAGGGCAAAAGTCCAATACTTTTTAGTAAAGGACCGGAACAACAATTCAGTTATACGGATGATAGCAAAAGTAATGATACGGGGCATCTTCAACTCCGTCGTTACAGTCAACAATCAAAAGACATCATCCGAAAGATGGGTTATGACTTCAAGAATGGCCTCAATTACGGTAAGGGTAGACGAACTCCTATCCGTACAACTGTCCTAAAAGGAAAGTCAGATATGTATTACAGCAAAACCAAAAGAGGTCTCGTATATGCTTCTCCTCCAATGTTATCACCAGCAGTTTCTGACTCTGATAGTGAAAAGCGCTCTAACTCTTCTGATTCTAGATCATGGGATTCTGACACCAGCATCGGTCAAGTTCATCAATTGACTGTCTCTTCTAACATGGTCTCCGTCGAACTTCCAGAAGGCTATGACGAAGACATTGAAGAAAGTCCTGAAACAGATCCTTGGGCTCAACAAATGGACAATCAATGGGTACTTCGATTCGAACAAAGAGAACCTCCTACTGAAGATCAACTAGTTCAAGTTGATGTAGGAGAAAGTGGGTCACCTCGTCCAATCTTTATTAGCAAGAATCTTCCAGAAGAAGATAAGCAAGAGTTGATTCTTCTTATTAAAGAATACATCGATGTCTTTGCCTAGAGCTATAAAGATATGCTAGGTTTAGATCCCAAAATTGCTACTCATAAACTGAACATTTTGTCCAATGCAAAACCAGTTAAACAGCAACAACGACACTTCAAGCCTGAAATGATGGACGTAATCGATGATGAAGTCAAAAAGCTTATCGCTTGTGGCTTTATTCGAGAATAACAACATCCTGATTGGATAGCCAACGTTGTTCCAGTCCTGAAGAAAATCGACAAAGTTCGAGTCTGTATCGACTTTCGAGATCTAAATGAAGCATATCCAAAAGATGAATTTTCTCTCCTTATCACGGACATCATGATTGACAATACCTGTGGGTTCGAGCGAATATCTTTTATGGATGGATTCTCTGGATACAATCAGATCAAAATGAATCCCGAAGATGAATGACACACATCTTTCCGCACTCCTCGGGGAGTCTATTGCTACACAGTGATGCCATTTGGTCTCAAGAACGCTGGTACAACTTACCAACGGGCTATGAGTACCATTTTTAGAGAACATCTTTGTAAAACAGTCGAATGTTATGTTGACGATATCGCTGTTAAAAGTCGTCTGAAAGAAGATCACATCCAAGATTTGAAAACCATCTTCAATCTCATGCACCAACATCAGCTCAAGATGAATCCCACCAAGTCATTCTTGGGTGTTTCTAGTGGCAAGTTTCTCGGCTTCGTCATTACCTCTAAGGGTATACACGTGGATCCCGAGAAGATCAAAGCCATTCAAGAGATGCATCCTCCACGCAACCTAAAAGAGCTACGAGGATTCCAAGGTCGACTTGCATACATAAGGAGATTCATTTCGAACTTGTCTGGACGCTGCAGACCATTCACTCAACTAATGTAGAAGGATGTATCTTTTATTTGGACTGAAGAATGTCAACAAGCATTCGATGACATCAAACGATATCTCATGAACCCACCAGTCTTGGTGCCACCAATCTCAGGTATTACATTCCTAATGTACGTCCGTGCTATGGACCATTCATTGGGTGCTTTACTCGCCCAAAAGAATAAAGAAGGTCATGAACAGGCCATCTACTATCTCAGTCGTACTATGATTGGTGCTGAACACCGTTATAGTCCGGTCGAAAAAGAATATCTAGCCCTTATGTTCGCTGTTCAAAAGACAAGACATTATATCATCGGTCAAACTATTCATGTCATATCTCGAGTTAACCCTCTTCGGGTACTCATGAAAAATCCCAGTATACTCAATTCTCGGCTGGCTACATGGGCTATTCTTCTAGCCCAATATGACATGGTGTATGTTCCTCAAAAGTCTGTTAAAGGTCAAGCATTGGCAGATTTCTTGGCGGGTCATCCCGTACCAGAAACATCCAAGCTTTACGATGAAATTCCAGACGAGACGTTGGAAGTCAACATGATCTCTGAAGAATTTCCGACCTGGCATCTACTCTTCGATGGTGCATCCAGAATTGGACCAAATGGTGCCATTGTAGCAGGAGTCAGAGTTGTTCTCATTTCTCCAGATGGATTGACCATCCAAAGAGCTTACTCTCTAGATGAACCCTGTTCCAACAATGTAGTGGAGTATAATGCTCTACTCATCAGCCTTCAATTAGCCAAGCAACTGGATGTCGAATATCTCAAAGTTTACGGCGATTCTAAGTTGGTTGTCAACCAAGTCAGAGGAACTTATGAAGTCTGCCATCAAGATCTGGTACCTTACTTTGAAGCAGCAATCAACATGGCTACATCATTCAAAGCTTTCTTTATTGAATATGTACGCCGAGCATACAATACTGAGGCAGATGCTTTGGCCAATCTTGCAGCAGTCTTAGCCATTACCATCAGAAGACAACAAGTGGTGGTTATCTATAATCGAGAATTGTTTTGTATCGAAAATAATCGTAACATCGAGTTCAGTAATCTTACTGAAGGCAATGTTATCAGTGAAGATTGGAGAACTCCCTTCATCGATTTTGTGGTTCATGACATACTCCCTGAAAATCCCAAGGAGGCTACGAGTATCCGTCGGCGGTCTCTACGGTTCTACTACAACCAAACCACCAAGACTCTTTATCGGCGAACTTATGACGGCCTACTCTTGTGCTGTCTTGCTGGTGAGGAAGCAAAACAAGTACTACGAGAGGCTCATGACGGTATTTGTGGAGCACATCAACCTGGTCCTAAGCTACAGGATCGCATCCAACGTATGGGTTATTACTGGCCCTCTATGGTTTCTGACGCCATTGATTATACAAGGAAATGCCGAGCCTGTCAAATCCACGCAGATTTCCTTCATCAACCAGCAGAGTTCCTTTATCCGACGACTGATTCCTGGCCCTTCGAAGCTTAGGGTATGGACATCATTGGTCCCATCAATCCTCCTTCTTCTAGAGGACATCGGTTCATCTTAGCAATAACCGATTACTTCTCCAAATGGGCTGAAGCTATACCTTTGGCCGAAGTCAAGACCAGCAGTGTCATCAACTTCATCAAACACCATGTCATTTATCGATTTGGTGTACCTCGACGAATCATCCATGACAACGGACCGCAATTCATCAGCCAGAAATTCAGAAGATTCTGTGATGATCACCGAATTGACAATGTCGCTTCGACAGCCTACAATCCTGCTGCTAATGGATTAGCCGAAGCTTTCAACAAAACTATTATCAAGCTCCTCAAGAAGTTTGTATCCACTAACAAATGGAATTGGAGTGAGAAGCTTGGTGAATGTCTTTGGGCTTATCGAACTACGGTCCGCAACCCTACAGGCTTTACACCTTTCTCTCTGGTGTATGGTTGTGAAGCTGTTATTCCCTTGGAACTTCAAATTTCGTCCTTAAGGATTGCCATCGCTAATGAGCTCACTACAGAGAACAACGATCTTCTTCGACTTCAAGAATTAGAGGCACTTGACGAGAAGCGGCTAATGGCTCAACAGCACATTGAATTATACCAAGCTCGCATCTCAAAGACTTTCAACCGCAAAGTTAAAGTCAGAGCCTTCCAATAAAGAGAACTTGTTTTAACGGTCAGACGTCCTATGACAATGACTCATATGAGTAAAGGCCAATTTGACGCAAAGTGGGAAGGGCCCTATGTTGTCAACAAAGTCTTTTCAAATAGAGCCTACCAACTCTCAGAGTTAGACGGTCGAATTGCTATGATGCCTATCATTGGCAAATTCCTTAAAAAGTACTATGTATAAATGTGAATGCTTGTAAATCATCAGACAAGTTCAAGTTCATAAATGAATTCAAATTTTATTTCATCATGAATGCTAGTACATGATATTAAGGGAGATCACTATCATCCTTCTCGATATTGGGATGCGGACCACTGCCGTCCTTCTCAAAGATACGGTCAGCAAAAGAGTCGAGAACCTCCTTGCTGGAACCCACGAGAAACTTGTAAGAAGCCAGCCTTATGGCATCTTTTTCTTCAGTCTTTCCTGGTTCAAGCAGGAAGTCCAGAATATCTCGCGATGGTTTTGGTGTAGACGAACCTTCTCCTGCCTCTGACTGCTTTGGCTGAACCAGTTCGGTCGGACATTCTTCAACGCCTTCTTCAACCTTTGGAGCGAGTTCAGTCTTCTTAGATGCATCTCCAAACGACATTTTTATGTTGGAAAAGTGGAAGTGCTCCTTTCTGCTAAATTTCTGTTCTATTTATAGGCAAAGATTCTCCAAATAACGAAATGACACACGAAATGACACATTCATCCGACGGTTCATCCGTTTATTCATTTCCATCTGATGGTTTGTCCGTTCGTTCCACCATTCGATGGTTTACCCGTTCATTTTGACGATTCAGTTCGTTCACACCTTTTTGACGATTCGTTATCTTTCATCATCCACATCAGCAACTTGTCATTTTCGATTAAGTTGTCAATTAAAATAATAATATTCGACAAATTATATTCTGCCATGTCTATATTACCTCTGAGCAGATATAATGAATACAATTATTTTACTACAAAATCATCAAAAAATATATCATGTCTTACACCTCTGAATATATTTTCTATCTCTATTATTTATATCTGAACAAGATATGCAACAAATAATAGAACCACAACAAAATATTCTTTATTAATCAAAATATGAGACATTACAAAAACACATGTATTTCAAAGGATATAAAGATACAAAATGTTCTACTAAGACGGAGGTATTATCAGATTATCAATCTGCTGCTTCAGAGTCTGCAGCCTTTCTTTCCGAGTGGACATCACTCTCCTTCTGGCCTCTTCCATCCCGGTTTCTTCATTGAAAATGGGCATGGTCACCGTTCGGCGATTAATCTCGGCATCATGAGCCGCCACGTACTCATCTCTTTCTTGAATCAGAGCATTGAATTGTTGGATTGCAAGTTGATGATCAGTAATTTCATTTTCTAATTCCTCCTGAAGACGAGCAATCTTTGCCCTTAGCTCAGCAGCTCTTTGCTCTTTTCTCTCAGCCATCAAGGTCACTGATTCTAGCTTGGACCGATACTCAGCAGATTTTGCAGAATAAGCCTCCAAGAGGTTCTGGAGATTTACCCTTTCAATGTCAGCTACTTGAGCCATTCGTTCAAACTCTGTCTGTACTAAAGGTTCCAATTCCCCATTATTGAGTTCCTTGTAGTCCTTTATGGAGATTTCTAGCTCATTCAATATATGATCAAGGAGAGTGGCCTGAGCCTCATCACCCTGTTCCCGGATGGCCTTCACCAGGAAAGAAGTCGGACCTCTAACCATAAAAAAATCCGCATATTCTTTATCCATCATTCTATTAACTAGAGGTCCCAAAGACTCGAAAAAACATCTGGTGAATGATTGGATTACAAACTGATTAGTCACCAGAGCACCAGGGATTGCAGCTACTCCTGTTGATGACGAGGCCGCAGGATGTTCAAACTCTCGCATCTGGACAGCGGGCTTTTTGAATAAAGGAACCAAAGTGGAGCTAGTTGCCTCTCCTGGTTGTTCCTCTGCAAAAGTAAAGATTGTCATTTTGCCTGTTGTTTGCTATTATCCAAGAAGATTAAAGATGTAAACTGTCTTACCATGGTTGAATACAGCAATGAGCCTATCATCTGCAGGAATAGACTCTAGCTGAGCAGAAGTAGCTTCAGCCATAACAGCTTGGCTACTGTCCGCTTCAGAACCACAGGATAAATGATGACTACTACTAGCAATCACCATCATTATCGGCACTATGTCCGTGCATGTCAGGGGTGCTAGAGGAGTCTCAAGATCTGCAGGAAATACAAATAAAGATGTTAGCTATCAATCTATTTAAGAGGAGATTGCTAATTTTATTCTGTACCTTGAGGATCAGTGACGGGAGTTTCCTCCGGAGCTTCTTCATCTGCTGCTTTTTCTGGAGATGCCTCTACCTCAACATCCTCTTCAGGATTCAAGGTATTAGCGACAGTTTTTGGAGATGCCTCTACCTCAACGTCCTCTTCAGGATTTAAGGTATCATCGGCAGCATTAAGAGATATATGCACTTCATCATCCCTTTCGGGATCTTGCATATCTTCATCAATATTCTCAGATGAAGAGCTCTCCTCATATGCACCTTCTTCCGGTGCATTCCTGCTGGTAGTTGCAGCTTGGTCAATATAGTCCTCCAGCGGGCTGTAGTTGCAATCTTCTAGAGCTGCAATCACTTCACGATCTTCCTCTTCGCAGAGGGTCCTAGGAGTAGGATGAAGTTGAGTCGTCTCTGCAGCAGGTGAAGGAGATCGTACAACATCTTGCTCTTCCTCTATGATATTTCCTCTGGGCTCTTCAGCCTCAGTTCTCGGATCAAGATCTTCCCTCTGCTCAATTTCTTCCCTATGTTCTGGACTAGGAGTTTTATTCCTAGACTCTGAAATAGGAGTGGGAGATGGCATAGTGAATCCCGTCGCAGCATCCACTACTATTGAAGATAGGGCTCGTCTAGAAGGAGAGGCCATTTGATTTCTTCTTTGGGCCAGCTTCTTCTTTCTTTTCAGAGGCCTCTCAAGACTCTCTATGTTTACAGTGTTAACTTGCTTTTGTACAGAAGTCGGGGTGGCAGCTTCTTCTTGCTGGGCTGTCTCGGCCAGCTGCCGAGATTGAGATCTAGTGTTAATCTTTTCAGAGGAATAATCTAAGACCAGTTTCTTCTTTGCTGCCGGAGCGGGAGGCTCCTCTCTTCTCCTCTTCTTGGCTGGAGATCTAGCCACCTTTAAAAAAATATGTAATGCTGCGTTTACCTCTTCAGGGAACATAATGTCTCTTGAAGCTTCCAAAGATGCATCTACTGGTTCATGTACCTCATCATTTCCTAGGAGCGACATGATGACTCCTCCTTTCTTCAATCTTGTTGAAGACGTGAAGCTATCCGCGAGATTGAAATTCTCAGCAAAGGTGTTCGAAGATGTATAGAATACTGAGTATGTAAATAGCATCCGAGGGCCATGATTGCTATTTACTGGCATCGAGAATGTTACTTTTGTATCTCGAGCATTATAATAAGCCCAAGCTCGGGCCCCATCTATCAATAAACCCTTTTCTTGAAGGCACGTGATGGCATTTCCCACATAGAATTGGTCGTACCTGAACTATCGAGCAAATCGACTGGGGAGATATGGCTCTAAATAACATTCTTCTTCAAACCGATACACCAAATGGGACGGTCGAATTGTCTTCAACCACTCAAAAGCTGTACGGCTCAAAGGTTGTATCTTCGAGTCAATCATATTTGTCGGCATTTGTTCATATCCGGCGGGAGGAGCAGTGCATCAAAAGTTCCATCCTTTGCTCAGGTTCAGAGCATATCTACAATCTCTCAAAGAAGTATATTTCCACTTACTATGAGAATATCTCCGCAAAAAGCTGCCGTCGACTGGTCCCATGCCTGGGTCCATCAAAGTAGGATGGTGAAGAAGCAACCACCCGAACAGATATGTATACGGCAATTCTAGCCAAGGAAATTCTTTTTCTCCTTTAGCTTTCAACATCAGATGAACATACAGACGAAGGCTGGCATTCAACCTACAAGTCATCGCTGACAAAAGATCCATCTTGTAGCCGAAGACTAATCTAACGGCGGTAAAAAGAACACCGCGATGGAAGCGGTCTACGGCACTAGATCCTGGGATTACAAACCGACGGAGCCAATACGTCAGAAACCGTGCTAATTGGGCTTCTTTTGACATAAATCTATATCCTACTCTCAAATAACTCTCTAGAGTATCTCCTTTCTTCAGAGGAGGACATTGATGATCATTCTTCATCTCTTCATCCAAATCCCCACTTCCTTCCATCAGTTTCACCACTTCTGTATTGCTCAGTGGCTTAAAGAAGTCAGGATAGCATTTGTCATGTTCCTTGGTCTTCTTTTCTTTGATATGGTTGAGGAACAGATAAGGCAACCATTTTGATGAATAATAAGTATTGGATGTACCGCTTTGGTAATACAAAGAGCATATTTTATAATAACATAGCAGTTCTTCAAAGACTGCTACCATGGCTGCATTCTCCTTTCTAAGTTTGTCCAACTCATCATTAGTTGGGACAAATTCCTCATATGGGGCATTCCCCATCGGCAAGTAAGAGATGAACTGTATCTCATGAAGTGCAAACCCGATCTCTCCGCCGGGAGTCATGAAAGTCCCTGTTCTGTAATTATATCTTTCTGCTAGAGCCAAAAACAGTTGTGAGTTAGGGGCAAAACCATAAACAGTGGCATGCACTGCTTGGTACAAATTGATTTGCTGAAGTTTATTTTCAAACTTGGTCAAAATCCAGTTTGCTATGTAGTTCCATCTCTTAAAATCTGGATTCACTAGTCCAGTTAATCTGAGGTCCTGATCTGGGTACCTCCCTTCGACCTTCGCAAACTCATTTGCGAATATTGGAGTTCTGACAGGCAATAACAAGGAAGAATTCTCTGGCGGAATACAACCGGGTTTCAAACCTCTTAACAAGACACTATATCATTCTGAGGAACTGTAGAAGATGTCCTTCTTGTTCGGCCCCTTCTTCACAAAAATCCTTCCTGGACGGGCATCTTGGAAAGGTGTAAGGTTCTATTCCATCTTCCTCGGATAGCTCACATGAGCAGACCGGGATAAGGGGAGGCAGCGGGAAATATCTGGTATCGAGAACGTCCTACCCTTCTGATGGACAATCCTGTCTTCCATCTTTGGCCTCGGTTGAGAGATTTTCTCAAAAGCATCGCCGAACAGGAATAATGGCTTCTTGTGAATGACAGCGTCTGCTGACTCCAGAGGTTGTCCATTCATCAAACATAGCAGAGTCTCATTATCTTGGGCTATCAAAATAGCCTGACGGGAAGTTGGCAGATCATATTGAGGATAGTGCACATGGGAAAGGTCCTCTTTGTATTCTAACTCTGAAAGAGTTCCTACAAAATTCTTATATCTAGGATCTTCTCTGGTATAAACTGCATCAGGCAGAAAAAACAAAAATTCAGTACAAGTCAAGTCAAAGATTTTGTCATCAGTTTGCGCAAACATCAGATTGTGCAACATCAGATTGCGCGATATCAGATTGCACAATAATCAGACTGCGCAAACAAACAGTCATCAGTTTGCGCTGGTAGTCTCATACAAATCAGCAAATTGTGCTGACTTTTGCCAGCACAGTTTAACCGATTGCGCAGAATGTCGTCCTTCATAAAAATGAAGAACTGATTTGTGCAACCAGAACCCTAAAAAGGATGGCGAAGTATGATCACATCTCTAAAAAGAGATGGATTTTGAAAGAATAAGTGAGATCAAAACCCTAAAAAGAGTTTTGATTAGGTCATCTACCTAGCAGGGCTGGATGAGCAGTTTTGTGACGAGAAGCACGCCGCACAACCCTTGCCGAAGACTCGGTGGGGGCTTTGCCCTTGGCAGCGGCGGAGGAACGCTTGGGAGCCATCAAGATCGTCAGAGAAGAAAGGAAGAAAGAGCTCGAAGGAGTTTCTCTCAAGTGTACGAAGAAAGCAAAGTAAAGAATGAAATGAGAATCGAAGAGATATTTATAGTTTTCGAAAACGAAACGGCCGCCTCAGATTGTGCCTGAAAATGAGGCTAATCCCTCAGATTGCGCAGACAGCTCATTTCATGCGCAAATTGATTTAAAATTCAAAATTCAAAGTATTTCAAAATTTTGAATAAATTCAACTTTCGAAAACTTTGAAGGGGGTCTTGTAGGTCCTAAAAAATCAAGTTGCACACATCAACAAAGTCAGAAGATCAAGAAATGAATCTTTCAAATGAACTGCACAGACATCAGATTGCGCAGTATACAGATTGTGCATACTAGATTGCGCACACTACCAAGCGCACAGGCTGACGTGGCAAATCATCATCATTACCTGACACAAATCAAATCTTCTGACAACTGACAGCGCGGAGAACGAGGTGACCGTTCATTTAATTGTGCAGCACGACGCTCGAGGACAGCTGGCAACGCAATCCATGTTGGCGCAATCCATTCCTGCGCAGTCCAAGTCTGCGCAATCCAAAGACAGCGCAATTCAGGTTGCGCATTCTATCAACATAAATGACAAAATACACGTGGCATTCATGCTATCATTTGTTCATTACGTGGAAACCGTCTATACACGATCATGCGCATTTCAATCAAATGATGCCATGTGTCCAAGACAGTTGGCCCATGATCCAGCAACTACCTGCGCAGTCTACTGTTGCGCAATCCAATTGCTGTGCAATCCATCATGCGCAGTCCAGAATAACTAAAAGTTAGTTATTTTTTAGAACTCTATAAATAGAGTTTCAAGTCTCCATTCAAGGGGATCAGAGATCAGATCATAGAGAGATCAAACTTTAAAGTTCAGAGAGTCCAGGAGTTCTTGCCCAAGTGCTGCTGCATTCTTCCGAAGCTTTTGCCTTCAATTTCCGAGGCTTTTTGCCTTCAATTTCAGAGTTGTCTTCAACTTCAGAGGCTCCGTCTTCAGAGTTCACATCGTCCAAGGGATAAAACAATCATCATCTAGATTGGATTCCTACAGTTGTACTTTCCCAGAATTCAAATTGTAATCTTTTATAAAGTTTGTATCAATAAAGTTCTACACATTCGTTTTTGCAAATAGCAGTGACAGCTGGCAGGCTGATGGGGTCTCTCTGCGGCTTAAGATTTCCCAGCGGCTCGAGATATCTTCGTGGCTCAAAAATTCTCTGCGACTTAAAAACTCTCTACGGCTTGACATATCTCCATGCTTCTTATTAAAAGTATTCCAAATTTACAATTTGAAAACTTTGAAAGGGGTCTTGTAGAAGCATGGAAAGGGTTCATGCGGATCAAAATTTGTCGCATATGTACTTCGGGCCAAACAGGTCAGCATAAAGGAGAGCCGTATGGCAGATTCAACACCTTATGCGGCCCGTCGACAACAAGACTAATTCGAGCCGCAGAAGAAAGATATGCGGCCAAGTTGATCAGTTTGTCTGATAAAGCTGACAAGTTCTGTAAAAACTGACAAAAATGATAGCTCTGACACTCTGACAAAAAGATAAGACGTGAGATGTCACCAGATGCAGGGTTTATACACTTCCATGCGACCAGAAGGAGTGTTACCCAAGCCGCATGAACCTTATGCGGCTCAAACATATGTGGCCCCAAAGTCTCCGAACTTCATACAGCCAAGGGTGACTGTGACCCAAGCCGCATAAGATTTATGCGGCCTAAAATACAGAATATATATGGCTTAAAAGTCCTTAAACTATGTGCGGGCTAAGGAAGATTGCGACTTAAGTCGCATGAGTCTCATGCGGCCCAACATGGTCAAAAACTGAGAGACTCATTCGGTTCAAAATAATTCCTATCCTACGATAGGGCATGTGGAAGGCTGACCAAGTCTCAACCACCCATATTTGCTGTAACAAAATCCCAACAAATTGATAGCTGGCGGCCAAAGAGCGGGTCTTCACGTGCTGATTAGCCACGTGGCCACAGGCCATCTATGCGGCTCAAAATACATACCATTATAAATAGCACGGTGCCACACCCCTGCAAATGGCTGGCAACCTTCGAAAGGCAATTTCTTCAAGAGCTAAAGACTGCGTCAGATAGTCCACGGAATAAGGCAGAGTTGATACACTTTCCTGAGCCTCCACCGTCACCCACCAGAATTAGAAACTAAACAATTGTACTTAGATTGTTTCCTAGGATTTCTTTCTAGGATTTTCTTTGTACAAGCGAGTTTGCAATCAATTTCAGTTTTTTGTAATACCTGTCTTTGATTTTAATGGCAAACATTATCAAGGGATGTATAATGTATGATGAGTTTCTTAGACTTTGTGAGCAAGCCAGGAAATAGGATATTGTTGTACCTACCGAGGTTGAGGCTGATACTTCCTTGTACGCTTCCTCAACTCTGTCGGATAATAAGATATGGATGATTATCGCTGGTGGTCTTGAGAGGGTTACATACTATGTACGAGATCGTACGATACCTATGGTTTGATATAGACCTCCAGGACTCCCTCTTCTACTAGTATGCATTCGAGGGCCATGCAACATTTGCATGAGTCAATATGAGTCCAGACATTAATTTGTAGAACCTAAGGGGGGTGAATAGGGGAATAAAATAACTACCTAATAATAAGCAAATTAAAAGATAATTTAGAGAAGAGAGAATCAAGCACTCGATGTATCCTGGTAACCTCCCAAGGGGCACTCCTATCCCGGAACTCTCTTTGGCTTTAATCCACTATCTGAGTAAATAGTTACAACATGAGTTTGGATCTGAAGAACTCATCAATTTCTTACACATGAGTTTTCGTTCGAAGGCTCGCCAACTTCTTACACACGAGTTTTCTCCGAAGGCTCATCAACTTCAAACTTGAGAGATAGAAAGGTTTTAATCTTCTTGAATAATTTGAAGATCGAAGTTTACAACTCTTGAATACTCCAGCACTTTGATGGATGACAAATAAAAACTTTCTAGAGTAATGGTGGAGCTCTTTGGTAGTTGAGAAAATTAAGGCTCAAGTGGATGTCTTCTAAAGAGAGGACTCGAGGTCTTTAAATACAACGACCAAGATAGCTAACCATTTAATGCTCCAATCAGTCTGTAATCGGTATACCGCTTGTACCAACCGATATTCCATCGGTATACCAATTTTGTAATAGTAATAGTAATAAATCTAGCCGTTGAAGTATTAAATGTTGAGAATCTGACCATTTAGAAAAACATATATTTATAACCGGTGCACCGACGGTGCATAATGGTGTGTCGATTCTGTAGACAGAAAACATTCCATGAATAAGAATCTGTATATCGACAGTACCAGCTAGTGTACCATCGGTATGCTAGTACGATAAAAGAGAGCATTATGTTATATAAATCGATATGCCATCGATATAAACCAGTGTTCCGTCAGTGTGCCGGTGCTGTTAACAGAGAGCATTATGTGCATATAATTTGTATACCATCGGTACAAACCGGTGTACCGTTGGTATGTCGGTACTGCTAACAGTGAGCATTCTGTGCATATAACCGATATACCTTCGGTATGAACCAGTGTACCGTCAGTATGCTATTTCAGTAAATAGAGAGCATTCTGTTATATAAATCGGTATATCGGCGGTATGAAACGGTGTACCATTGCTATGCTAGTATGTAAATAAAATATGTTTTGAAAATATTTATGTAGGCTTTTTGGTTTTGTTATCCACCTTTAGTGTTTCACAGTTGTCCTAGACCTTGTACAAACCCTAAGGAGTTGAATCATTTGACTGCGAGCTTGAGTATGTTGATAGCTTCTCTTCAGTCTTTCTTTCATCGGTCTTTTTTTTCTTCAGAGAGACTTCTGGCTTGTCTTTATTTTACCGATCATTTTGTAATATCTCTTGAGAGACTTTTAGCATTGTATCTGAATATGAAATGGTAAAACATGAAGATGCAGTTAATGTGATCAAAATCAATGTGCCAACAATCTCCCCCATTTTAAGAATTGACAAAAAAAAGGATATCGTATTTTAGGGAGTAGCTCTTCGTAATGCGATGACTCCCCCTCAACACATTTTCTTCCCCTTTGTCATTTGGCAAAATGTTTGAGTTTGGGTTATAAACAATAATTAAAAAGGAAACCATGCATATAGATATATAGTTTGAAGAGTACATAGGACCAACTGGCACCAAAAGACATAAAACTAGAATTTTCAGATAATAGACCGACGACTATCCCTATAGGAAGAACAAAAGACAACTTTTGAAGAAACGACACCAAGGTCCCCGAAGGACCACAAAAGACAAACAACCATTAAAGGAACATCACCACTAGAAGACCAACCACGCTATGACATAGAGTCACGCATCAGCCGGATCGTCGTCTCCATCACCCAAAGGATCCGAAAAGGTGTCGAAAGGATCAATCCCATTGAAATACAAAAAGACGTAGGCATTGGGATCCATAAACCACAAACCATGATAGTCGCGGTCTTAAAGGTCCGGATTAGGATAAGCATTAATATCCTGTATAGTGCGCTAAATGAAGTAGTACTGGTGATGAAGGCAGCTCAGGATAAGGGTGCCAAGTCCCGGAGGGTTGGTCCTCATCTACTCTTGTAGAACCCTAGAGGGGGGAGGATAGGGTAATAAAATGATTACCAACAATTAATAGAAATTTAAACAAAAATAAATAAGAAAAAGAATCAAATACTCAGTGTATCCCGGTATCCTCCCGAGGGGCACTCCAGTCCAGGAACTCTCTTCGACTTTAATATACTATTTGAATAAATAGTTACACACGAGTTTGGATCCGAAGAATTTGTCAACTTCTAATACGAATTTGCATCCAAAAAGCTCGCCAACTTCTTACACACGAGTTTTACTTTGAAGGTTCATCAACTTCTTACACATGAGTTTTCTTCCGAAGGCTCGCTAACTTCAACTTGAGAGAAAAGAAAAAAGGGTTTTGATTTTCTTGAACACTTTGAAGATCTACAATACTTGAATACTCTAGCACTTTTGATTAGATGACAAATGAAAGCTTGTAGAGTAATTGTGAGCTCTCTTAGTAGTTGGAAAATTTAAAGCTCAAAAGAATAAGTCTTTATGAAGAGCGAGGATGCATATTTATACAAATCCAAAGTCATAAAGAGCTTTCAGCCGACAGTTGGATTATCCGATGGATTCCTATGAAAATCCTTCGGATTATCCAGACTACAACAAAGGATAGAAATAGAGTCATTGGATGCATTTAATGCACCGGATAGATGCTATTGAATTTGAAATTTAAATAAGGCCAACAAGGCAAACGGATTATCCATCATATTTCAGCAAAACTCTGGCGGATTATTCGGACTATTGCCCACAAGACTTGTTGTGATCGATCGGACGATCTATCGGATTTCTGCAGAACTTTGACGGATTATCTGGACTATTGCTCACAAAACTTGCTGTGATCGATCGGATGATCTGTCGAATTTCTGCGAAACTCTGGCGGATAATCTGAACTATTGCTCACAAACTTGTTGTCTCGATCGAATGATCTGTCTGATTTTTGTAGTGATCGTGCGGATTATCCGACTTTTCATATTTACTTAATTTGAATATACCATATCAGTTTGTCATCCTTATTAAATTCTGTACATAATTTCCTAGTACAGACTCTTAGAGAGACAGATGAGCTTTTGATCTGAATACTTTAGCTTTGTCATCGTCTTCTTGAGTGCTTTAAGGTATCTGTCTTTTAAAGGTGATTTGGAAATATCGTTTCTTCTTTGTTCCGAAAAACTTCATAGGACTTATTGGAATCGTCTTTCTTCTATCTTTGTATGTCTCGTTTGTTCATACAGACATATTAGGGCTAAAACAGTACAGAGGTTAATTATAGTCAATATATCAAAATCGATATGCCAACAATCTCTTCCGTTTTGATAATGACAAAATATACGACTTTAGGAAATAGCTCTCCCATATATGATATCTCCCCCACAATATAATTTCTTCCACTTTGACATATATGCAAAATGGTAGTAGACAATGGAGAAGCAAAAAATAACAATAAAGACAAAATATTAGACAAAATCATGATAAAACAGATTGGATTAGAACATTGGTAGGCATAAAATAGTACTATACGAACCAGGCCATAATGGCCAACATAAGACAAACACTAAAAATATAAAGTCTAGTCCCTGAAGGACTGCACATAACAAAAGCCATTTATAAATGTCCACGAAGGATTGTACAAAAGAAACTAAGCAAAAACAACAAGATGCCACGTCACTAGAGCGAGATCCTTCAACTGTCAGGAGCACCAGATGGGCCTGCCTCCTGATCCTCATCATCGGCTAGGGCTGGTGTAAAATCACCATAAGGGTTAATGCCATTAGGGTACATGAACCTGTAGACATTTGGACTAGTAAAGTGAGGCCCAAGAAAATCAGGATGAGGAGTGTTGGGATTGACATAAAAGTTGTGCTCCTCAGGCATGCGCTAGAAATAGTGGGCGTGATCCATGAAGCCATGGTGAATAAGGGGGGCCAAGTCCCCAGGTGGCCACCTGAATGTGCTCCGTAGTGGAGAGAGTGAGATGGCCGAACTTGCAGTCGATGTAACGGCGAACATCAGGAGTGAGAATCGTAGCAGGCTAAGCGGCAGGGACAGCAGCAACTGGCAGATTGGCACAACTATGGGTCTTGGTTTTGGCAAAAGGAGTAGGACGAAGATAACCAATAGGACAGATAGTTAGATCAACCCCATTGGCCTCGAGGATTATAGTGATGTACATGCCAAAAAGAAGAGAATGATGAGGGGATTCACGGATAAGGATCATAGCGAAGATAATTGGTTTGGCTGGGAAGAAGGATTGCTTGGAGACGAGTTTCCTCCGCAATTAGGCTATCTATGTTCCCGAATTTCGAAGTGATGGTGTGGCAAAGGATGAGATAAAAGTCGTGGAAGAAGGGGTTGAGATCTTTGTCCTCTGGCCTCTGAACAACAGAACCAATACAGATATTGAAAAGAAATTCCTCGTAGCTGAGGTCAGAAGACATAATGATGTAGTCAAGAGTATTCAGAAGAGAGCGGTAGGTCTTTCGCTCTTGGAGGCCAAAAATATTGGCCAGAGAGAAGGCAGTAACAGTGATCTTGACTCCATCGACTTTGGTTTCAAACCTAGGGCCGTTCTTGGTGGGAACCAAATTACAGTAGAATATTTTAACGGCATTTGGGTAGTAGTCCACTTGTTGTTCGAGAAGCTCGTTAATCCTAAAAAATGTGAAGTATTCACGATGAGCAGGGAAGATGAGCCAAGAGAGAGGCTTTTTGGGCTAGATAGAGGCTTTGTGGTAGAAGGAGAACTAGTCGCGGGAGTGCTGGCGGATTTAAAGATAGTGGGATTGAAGCCTTGAGTGGAGCAGGACAGAAGAGGGCGGCGGAGGGCACAGTGGTGGAGGAGGAGGACCCGTCGTGGCGGGAGTACTTGCCGTGAGAAGCCATATGATGGAGAGAGGAGAGTTTGTAGAAAGTGGTTTTTAGATGAAAGAGATAAGTAAAGGAATGAAAAAAAGGAGTTTATAGGAAGGAAGAGGAGAGTGGGGGAAGGTGAAGAGTTGCAGCCGGTCATAAAAAGAGGAGTAAATGATGTAAAAGGATTTTGAGGAAAAAATGAGCAAAAATGCTTCATTTTTCGTAACTGTTCAGCGCATCCTAAAAAATTAGCAAAAAATAGAGGATTTTCGGCAAAAAATCCGTCCAAAGATAAGAGTAAATTAAATAGGGTTGGTGAGAGGTCAAATCAGGTGTTGAAAATTGAAAAGTCAATAATTACTTATTTGTGCCGAATTAATTATGGATAATTCAGCGAATTTTTGTGAAAATATGATAGTAGATCCTGTGTGGCAAAACCAAAAGTTGCTGGATGTGATCGGATTATCCAGTAGGTTTTTGCAAAAATCCTTCGAATAATCAGAAAAGATGAAAAATAAAGTTTAAAAGGAATTTTCAAGGAGGCCGATTTTACGACAAATGAAGGTAAAACGATCTTCGGCAAGAGGTTAGGTGGAGTTGTCTGAGAGTTGATGGTCAATGTCAATAAATTTGAGACAAATGTCTCCCTTGAGTTGATGGTCTCACAAATAATGGTATCGATATTAGGCAAGAGGTTAGGTGGAGATGTATGCGAGTTAATAGAGCTAGTATTGTCACATTTGATAGAAATACCATAATCTACTAGTGTTTGTGTCATCCAAAGGATTTGTGCACAGCAACATCCAGCCGCTATGTATTCAGCCCCAGTTGTAGAAAGAGCAACGGAGTTTTGTTTCTTGCTAAACCATGAAACCAAGGATTTTTCTAGGAATTGGCATGTGTCACTAGTGTTTTTCGGCCAATCTTGCAACCGAAAAAATCCGCATCCAGGTAGCCGAGAAGCTCAAAGGATGAGGATTTTGGATATCAAAGTCCCATGTTAATGGTGCCTTTGTGATACCGAAAAATGCGTTTAACGGCAGATAAGTGAGATTCCTTCAGATTTGCTTGGTATCGTGCACATATGCAAACACTAAACATGATGTCGGAATGACTAGCAGTTATGTAGAGTAAACTACCGATCATACCTTGACACTTACGAATGTCCACCGAAACACCATCTTCATCTTGATCAAGCTTGGTCGTTGTGGCCATACGAGTCCTCATTGTTTTGGATGAATCTAGTTCAAAGCGCTTAAGAAGATCCTTTGTATATTTAGCTTGATTAATGAATGTGCCTTAAGGTCTTTGCTTGATTTATAGACCGAAAAAGAATGAAAATCCTTCCATCATGCTCATTTCAAATTCAACTTGCATAACATTGGCAAATTCTACACATAGTGTCCTGTTAGTGGAACCAAAAAATAATATCATCAATATAAATTTGGACTAACAAAAGTGTGCCATTTAGAGTTTTGATAAATAGTGTTGTGTCAACTTTGCCCTTAGAAAAGTTGTAAGAAATGAGAAACGAGCTAAGGCGCACATACCAAGCACGAGGAGCTTGATTGAGGCCATAAAGGGCTTTGTGTAGTTTAAAAATATGATCAAAAAAATTTAAAATGCTCAAAACCGGGAGGTTGTTTAACATAAACCTCTTCTTTAGTAAAATCATTTAAAAAGGCACTTTTGACATCCATTTGAAAATTCTTAAAATCATTGAAACAAGTAAAAGTACAAATCATTTGAATCGATTTAAGACGAGCAACCGGAGCATAGGTTTCCTCGTAGTCAATGCCTTCCTCTTGGTTATAGCATTGAGCAGCCAATTGGGCTTTTGTTACGAGTGACCACACCATCCTCATTAAGTTTATTTTGAAACACCCACTTTGTCCCAATAATGGGATAGTTGTGGGGCTTAGGAAGAAGTTCTCAAAATTGTTTCACTCAAATTAATTTAGCTCTTCTTGCATGGCAATCATCGAAAATTCATCATTAAAGACATGATTAACATTTTTAGGCTCTATTTATAAAATAAAAGCCACATTTGTACAATGATCTTGTGTAGCAGATCTAGTGCTAACCCGTGAGAAAGGGTCACCAATAATAAGCTCCTTCAGATAATGGGGGACAAATCTTCATTCTTTGAAAGGATCCACTTGAGGAGGCGATAGTGATGGAGAGTCTTCGGATGGAGTAGTCTCAACTTTATTGCTAGATGAAGGAGTAGTAGTATCTCCAAGAGAAGAGTTTTTCAAGCCAAAAGAGATGACATCAACATCATTTGAGGAGAAAGATGAAGAAGTGTTAAGTTCGTCAAAAAAACATTCATTGATTCTTCGACAACAAGACTTCTTTTGTGAAAACACGGAAGCCTTTACTATGCATAGAATAATCGAGGAATATACATTCATAGGCCTTTTCTAGGTTATCCTTGGTGTTCAAGATAAAAATTTTGCATCCGAAAACTTTAAAATATTCAATAGAAGAAATTTTGTCAAACCCAAACTCATATGGAGTTTTCTTAGAAATAGATCTAATCAAGACTCTATCTATAACATAACATGCCGTGTTAACGGCCTCCACCCAAAAATATTGGAGAAGCGTGTATTGCTTTAACTGGCCCTTGCCATATCACTAAGGGTCCTATTCTTTTTTTTCCACTACTCCATTTTGTTATGGAGTTCGAGGGCATCCAAAATCATGACCAAAACCATTTTTGTCACAAAATCTTTTAATAAAATTCTTATTTTGAACACGTTTATAAAATGCAACAAATTTACGAAAAGTATAGCTTTTACTAGCAAGAAAAATAATCCAAGTAAATCTCAAAAAAATTATCAACTAAAATAAAAGCATAAAGTTTTCCATCAAGACTAGCTACTCTACTAGGTCCGAATAAATCCATATGAATAAGTTAAAGTGTTCTAGTAGTGCTTACCAAGTTGATAGATTTGAAAGAAGATTTTCTCAACTTACTTTTCTCACATTCTTCATATACCATGTCTTTCTTGAAAGAAATGCTTGGGAGTTCTCTAACAAGTTTTTTGGTGGCTAGTCGGGAGATGGTGTCCACGTTGGCGTATCCAAGTATCATATGCTAAAGCCAACTCTCATCATTCTTTGAAAATAGGCACCTGTCATTGTTAGTATTTTTAACAAGATAAAGAACATAAATATTATTTTCTCTAATGCCCCCGTACACAGTAGAGAAGCTGGTGCTATGAGTGATGAAGCATTTGTGTTTAAAAAAGTTGATATTGTAGCCATTATCCGTAAGATGGCTAATGCTAAAAAGGTTATGCTTGAGATTTGTGACAAGGCAAACATTTTTAATGCAAGGATAAGGAGGGGAGCCAATATTACCATTTTCTATGATATAGCCCTTTAGAATGTTGTCGAAGGATACGTGCCATTCTTTCTTCATCGATAGCATGGCAAAGAGTGAAGCGTGTCACGATCCGCTTCTGAATAATCGGGTACGTGTCAGACACGTCCAGCCTTCGTTGGTTAGACACAACAAAGTAAGTTGTACAGTTCTAAGAAAAACTAAAGGATAAAGTACAAGTAATACAATCACAGCATCTAACGTCCCAGAATATCATAGTACAAGTCTTATTCATTATTACATTTTCCAGATATAGAAATGTAAAGTAGAATATGTCCACAAGTCTCAGATACAATATAGAAGTAATCTACTAAAAAGAATCTAAGCTAAACCTCATCGGCCTCTAAGTCCTGAACAGTGTCATCAGGCTCAGCTATAACCCCAGGCTCCTGCCCGTTGTAAGTATCAAAAATGACCTCTATGTCACCTGCAACATATCCAGTCAGGAGCAGAGCAAAGTACACCAATATAATGAAGAATAAAATACAGGAGAACAAGAAGTACAAAAAGAGTAAATAGTACGATAAAACATGAAGTAGAGGAAAAGTAAATATATGAACCGAACCTGAACATAAAAATGTACAAGAAACCTGACATGTGCACAGTTTTGTAATACGTACTAGAATATGTGACCGGCTGGGGTGAGTACAAGAATAAGCACAAGCAAAGGGTACGGCTTAGAGTCTCACGTGCACGATGTGAGACCTAAGCTATGTACATGAATCCTAGTTTTGTGTTTGGTCACATATCTAATATATCTCTCTTCCCCAAGTACAAGTAGAACATGAAACATGATAAGAACCAGAAGCACATGAATAACCATGTCATATTGTGTCCAATATGAGGAGTACAAGACATGAAGTAAATGAACAAAACCATATAATGTACTTGCCTTGCTCAGGGTATTGAGAGTAGGAAGAAAATCTGTAAGTCCACCTGATTATAGGTACAAATTGATTAGGGTCTACATAAGGCATTAGCTATTGAGGTGCCAATCTAACCAACTATTTCTTACTATCAATAGATTAGATATAAATTAATTAATTGAATGCTGAAATCAACTATATAACCATTAATAAGATACTCCCAGCCTTACACCATATTCATAAAGACTATGACAGCTTGCTAGTACTGTACCCTCCCTTCACTAGTTCAGCACATATAAGATTCAATTAACTCATCATGGCCCCTTAAGCCTAGTAATACATTAACAGAAGTATTCAACTATGATGTTAGCATAAAATACAAACTCAAGATTTTAGAAGATATTTATCAAATACCTTATCCCATGTTCAATATAACAATTAAACTCTTCCACAGCCAACCCAACTAGCTTAATTCAAATAAAACTCATTTATGAATTCTTTACACAACTGAAGCTATTCAACTAACAGTATCTCAAGAAATTATTAATACAAATAAGCTACAACCTAACCATCCAACATAACACACTAAATTGACACACAGAACCAGCCCTTTGGTTCTCCATCTTTAAATTGAACATTGCTTCATTAGTTCGGCCAACTCTTCCTATCAGTTGCAATTCAAAAATCTGGGAAGAAGCATGCAAGAACCAGCACACACAGGTCTTTCAAATAAAAATTTGACACAGTCAAATGCTCCTCTAATTTGCCCCAGAATACAAATTAGTTCGCGTCTTTACGTGCTATACCTGACACCAGCCAAGGTTGGATAAGCACTGACAAGCTGGGCATGCTTAAAACTGATCACAAACTATCCTACATATCCGTTCAGTGCTAAAACCGATCAAGATTCATAGTAAGGAGCAACAAAAAGGCATTTGGAAGAATTGAACCATACCTGAGGATGATCCAAACGGCTTCGTGTCCAACGGTTGTTCCGAACCTATTGGGGTATTCCATCGAACAGGTTCAATAAAAAGACAAAGTTATTAGTTTCGAGAGTAATCGATATTGTTCTTCAAAAAGAATTGATGGGCGAACCATTCAGAAAAACTAACGAAGCCCAGATGACACTCATTTGTTGGCCCATTGGTCATAGTCAAAACTGATTTTAATAATTGATCAAACTATGTCTCGATATAAATACAAGTCAATTCAGATGTTTACCTACGATGTTTTGGACACTGCTCAATGATGGATATCTACTATGTTCAAGACTGAAGCTGTTTGCCATTCAGAATGTATTTCCTTCAAAGCAATATAATTTTTATTTTATTGAGTCCAGGAATACATTGTACACCAAGTCGTACTGGAAAATAGGGTGTCCGGAATCGTTTTTAAAAATCACCCTATCCTTTTAAAAATGACTTATATTTTTGAAAAACATCCTATTTTACAAAAAGCTTCTGAAGGATTTTTCAAAAAGCAAAAATGATTTTTCTCAAAATTAACTGGCAGAACCCTAGCAGAACTCGGCCAGAGTTCGGCCAGAGTTCGGCCAAGTTGAACGTTATGTAAACGTTTGATTTTCAACTTGGTAACCCTTCAGTTGCGGTTTGTTACAAAGAGCTCTGTCAGAGTTCTGCCCGAATTCTGCCAGAATTCTGTCTTTGGAAAAACTATAAATAGAGAAGGATTTCGATCATTTTAAATCACCAATTCACTTTCAATCTCTTCTCTTCTAACGCTTACATTTTCTCCAAAGAGTTCTTAAAAGCTTTCATTTTCAATTCCCCAGCCAGTTACAATTCTCTAGTCGATTTGCCAGTACGGTACGGTGTAGAAGTTTTAGAGCGGTTGTCATCAAAGGCTTGATTGAAGAAACAACTCTTCACAATTGAAGTTGGTCGAGTTCTTCATATCAAAGCTCGCGTCTGTAGAAGTTGCAAGGACTTCGTATGAAAACTTGCAAAAAATTTCAATAGTAGATTCAACTGGAAGCTAGAGTTCTTCCGACTGGACTAGTCCTCACAAGAGGGAAACCAGTATAAATTTTGGTGTTTGCGTTTACCTTCTGATCACTTTTTATTTCTGTCATTTAATTTGTGATTATTATTATATCTGTAATCTAACTGCTAATGAGATTTTTAATTAGCAATATTCCGCTGCTTACTCTATTCACCCCCCTCTAGAGTATTCTGCTTTACGATTTCGTTCCTACAATTGGTATCAGAGCGGGTTAAACAGGTAAAGCAAGGTAAAATTGTAGTTATATTCAATTGTTATATAGATCACAGCATTACACATAACAACTGTGAAATTCACAAGTAAAGGCCAAGCCACAAACAGACCTCCACTGTTTGACAACACAAATTACACTTATTGGAAAATACGTATGAGTTTCTTTCTGAAATCTCTTGATTTTGACTTATGGTATGTAGTTATTGATGGCTATAAAAAGCCCCCTCGTATTAATATTGATGGAGTTTTAGTTGAAAAACCCCATAACAAATATACAGAGGAGGAAAAGAAAAAGACCAGTCTTGACGTACGTGCTATTAATGCTCTATTTTGTGCTTTAGACAGAACTGAATTCAACAGGGTGTCTACTTGCACAACATCAAACGAAGTGTGGAAACTTCTTGAAGTAACCCACGAAGGAACAACACAAGTCAAGGAGTCAAAGTTCAGCAGACTTACTCAGGAGTACGAGGCGTTCAAAATGAAGCCAAGTGAATCAGTCACTCAGATGTTTACAAGATTCTTGGATATTGTAAATCCTTTGTCTTCACTAGGCAAGGATTACAGTAACCATGAGAAGATTCACAAACTTCTACGAGCTCTTACAAAGAACTGGATTCCAAAGGCTATAGCAATCATTGAAGGGAACGACCTCTCAACAATGTCTCAAAAAATACTCATGGGTAAGCTACTCACTCACGAGTTAGAACTTCAAGACTTTGAAGATGCTACACCAAAAGAGAAGTCAGAAAAGTCAATCGCTCTCAAGGCTCAACATAGAAGAACTGTCGAAGACGACTCTGATGACAGCGACTCCGACTCTGAAGATCAAGCTCTTCTGGTAAGAAAATTCAAGAAGTTCATAAGATTTAACAGGAGAACAAAAGACAGCAACAACAACAACGAGGAAGATCCTATTTTCTACGGATGTAAGAAGAAAGGACACATAAAGAAAGACTGTCCAACAACATCATCATCAAAGAAAAACAGCAAATATGACAAAGGCTACCTGAAGAAACCTACATCAAGGAAGTATGCCAACACAAGCATATGGCATGAAAGTGAAGCCAACGACTCAGAAGATGAACAATCAGATGACGCTGCAAATGTATGCTTGATGACTTGCGATCAGGTAATCACTAATCCTCTATTTGACCCTTATGATGATTTCACCTTTGAGCAACTAGGAGAGGCTTTCAGTGACCTGCTAAATGATTACAGGAAAATGTATAGTAAATATAAAACCTCTAAGAAGGTACTCAAAAAGTACAAATGTGAAATAGGAAGTCTTACCGACCTACTAGATCATGTTAGAGATAATGACTCTTCAAATGAGTCTGGTGAGCTTTCTTCTATTAAGTTGTTGTTACACGAGACTGTTAAGCTATCCGAAGAAAAAGACCAAACTATTATTCAGTTAAAGGAAGACCTATCTAAGGAGAGAAAGATTCTCCAGTGCACACAGGTCAGATTAGAATCACTCACATCTGACTATACTAGATTATATGACACTTCCAAAAAGTTGGAAATTAGTTTAGGAAAACGGCCTAAAGTTGCTGCTTCCTATTCTAACACGTGCCAATTATCGAATCATCGAAACACGCCCAACACTGTTAGACCAAACCATACGAAAACTATGCCCAAGAAGACAAATAGACATGCATTCTTCTATACTAGAAAACTAAAACCTACCAATCATGTACCTCACACTACTTTCAACACTCAACATGCTAAATGTCATTATTGTGGCCTTATTGGTCATATATCTTCTGCATGTAGAATCAGAAAGTTAGTAGATTTAAATGTTTATGCATGGATACCAAAAACTAACCAGTCAGGACCCTACAAGAAATGGGTACCAAGAGTTTCATCTGTAAATTATTTTGTAGATGGGACCCCCTTCACATGCTATGAGCAAATGGATCCTCGATAGCTGTTGCTCATGGCACATGACCGGTGTCGTTTCATTATTCGCAACTCTGTCGAAGAGGAATAAAGAAGGATACGTCTCCTTCGGTAATAATTTAAGAGGGTACATAATCGGTATCGGTGACATTGGTAAGGCTCCATATCCAGTGATTAAAGGTGTTTGTCTAGTTACCGAGTTAAAACATAATCTGCTCAGCATAAGCCATTTAGTTGATCACGGTTATGGTATTAACTTCATAAAAGATAAATGTACTATTGTTGATAGTTCAACTAGTAGTACTATATTTGAAGGGATTAGGAAAGACAACATATATGTTTTGTACTTATTGGAAGATGCTAACAAAGCAGGTAGATGTTTGATGGCCAAAAGCGTTGAGAGTCAACTATGGCATATGAGACTCGGTCATGCAAACATGGTTACAATTTTAAGACTATCTACGAAGAAGTTGGTACGCGGCTTACCGAACATTTCTTTCAAAAAGGATATGGTATATAGTGAATGTGAAAAGAACAAAGGTACCAAATTCGCATACAAATCCAAGAACGCTGTAAGTACCACTAGGCCGTTACAACTGTTGCATATGGAATTATTTGGACCAAGTAAAATTGCTAGTCTATGTGGTAAGTTATATGCATTTGTGATTGTAGATGATTTTTCTAGATATATATGGGTTTATTTTCTTGCACGCAAGAATGATGCTTTATCAGAATTCGTCACCTTTTGTAAGAAAGTAAAGAATGAAAAAGGGTTCATGATCACTCGCATTCGTAGTGATCATGGCGACGAATTTGAGAATGCAGAATTTAAGCAATATTGTGACACACACGGTTATCTGCATGAATTCTCTTGCCCTAGGACTCCACAATAAAATAGAGTTGTGGAACGTAAGAACAGAACTCTATCTGAAATAGCTAGAGTAATGTTAAACCAGTTTATTCTACCTAGATACTTATGGGATGAAGCTGTAAATACAGCATGCTATATTCTCAATAGGGTTCTAATTCGACCTATATCGAAGAAGACTTCCTATGAACTATGGTTTGATAGAACACCAAATGTTTTATATTTTAAGATCTTTGGTTGTAAATGTTTTATTCTTAATACTAAAGATAATTTGAGTAAATTTGATGAAAATCCCGATGAAGATATATTTTTAGGTTATGCAATAAAGAGCAATGGATACAGAGTCTTCAACAAAAGAACCATGATCATCGAAGAATCTATCAATGTCAAGTTTGATGAGCTAAATCAACACTTAGACGATGATGACAATAAAGACATAATCACACCAAGTACAGCTACTGCAAAACCTTCACACAAGATGCAGAACTGTCACATCAGACATCAGATGAACCTTCAAGCAAAGAAGCCAGAACTAGCAATCTTGAGGCTACACCAAAAGAGATGAGATTCTTGGCTAATCATCCAAAGGACTTGGTACTTGGTGAGATTACCATGGGTGTAAGTACTCGTTCCTCAAATAAAGATATAGCTTCTTGTGTTGCTTTTGTCTCGCAGTTTGAACCCAAAAATATTGATGAAGCATGTAGTGAGAATTTTTGGTTAGATGCTATGCAAGAAGAATTAAACCAATTCGAACGGAATCAAGTTTGGGAACTTGTTCCCAAGCCCATTGATCATCCGGTCATTGGCACACGATGGGTATTCCGAAATAAACTGAACGAGAATGGTTTAGTGACTCGTAATAAGGCTCGACTCGTAGCTCAAGGATACAATCAAGAAGAAGGTATCGACTACTATGAGACTTATGCCCCAGTTGCGAATTAGAATCCATTTGCATGTTATGTGTATTTGCATATTTTCATAATTTTAAGTTATTTCAAATGGATGTCAAAAGCGCATTTTTAAATAGTTTTATAAAAGAAGAAGTTTATGTAGCTCAACCTTTCGGTTTTACTGATTTCAAGTTTCCTGAATATGTTTTCAAGTTGAAGAAAGCCTTATACGGTTTGAAACAAGCCCCTCGTGCTTGGTATGATCGTCTTAGCTCTTTTCTACTTAATAACGATTTTTCAAAGGGAAAGGTTGACACTACATTATTTATAAAATCTTCTAATAATAATATTCTTTTGATTCAAGTCTATGTAGATGATATTATTTTTGGATCTACTGATGAATCTTTTCGTCAAGAATTTTCAAAGTGTATGCAGAATGAGTTTGAGATGAGCATGATGGAAGAGCTGAAATTCTTTCTCGGACTGTAAATCAAACAAACCAACAATGGGACGTTCAAAAATCAAACAAACTATACAAAGGATCTGTTAAAGAAGTTCGACATGGAAGCAGCAAAGCCACTTAGCACTCCAATGGCGACCTCAACCAAGCTTGATATTGATGAACAAGGCAAACTCGTCGACATACGTAAGTATCGAGGTATGATCGATAGCTTGCTATATTTAACTGCTAGTCGACCAGACATTATGTTTAGAGTTTGCTTATGTGCACACTTTCAAGCTAATCCTAAGGAATCACATCTGTGCACAATTAAGCGTATCTTCAGATACCTTAAAGGCACTTCTTCTGTCAGCTTATGGTATTCCAAAACTACGTCGTTTGACCTGACCGGTTATTCTAATGCCGATTTTACCGGATGCAAAGTAGATAGAAAAAGTACTAACGACACATGTCATTTCCTAGGAAAAGCTCTAGTCTCTTGGTTTAGTAAGAAGCAAAATTTTGTTGCATTATCAACAACCGAGGCTGAGTATATCGCTGCAGGACGTTGTTGTGCACAAATTTTGTGGATGGAGCAAACTTTAGAAGACGATGGATTGTATTTTACACACATACCCATTTTCTGTGACAATACTAGTTCGATTAATTTGACTAAGAATCCAGTATGTCACTCTCGTACTAAACATATCGAGATTAGACATCACTTTCTTAGAGATCATCAACAAAATGGAGATATAGATCTTGTATACATAGACATACAGAATCTATTAGCTGACATACTCACAAAACCTCTAGCGGAAGATCGTTTTAATTATTTACGTCGGGAATTAGGAATTTTAGATATCAATAATATTAATTAATTTTGTTTTATTAATAATTTATTTGATACTCAATAACTGTTTTCGAGACAAGCCTAAATCTGTCTGTCACCATGACTACGGTCGAAGCGAAGCGATACTTAAGAGTTCTCCGGTGAACCTCCGTTAGCTGGGACAGTACTCCTACAGCTAATCTTAGACAGATGCTGAGTAAAGAATATTAATTTATAAACTAATATTAATTATATTATGATTGAGATTTAAAATTACTAAACTCTGAATTAAATATTTGAAACGAATTAATGAAAAAGATGTTACCTCATTGTTATTATTTTTATATATATAGTCAGGCAATCCTTAGCGAATTCGGCCCGAGTTCTGTCCGAATTCGGCCAGAGTTCGGCTGGGTATATATATATACCAGTCAGAACCCGAGGCCCCCTCTTCTTTATTCTTCCAAACATCATCTAAACAGCAGCAGCCATGCCCCCTAAATCCTAGTTCATCTCCACCTTCCTTCTTCCAATCTGCGTGGAGATCTTCGTCCAAACTTTGGGTTCGTGTGGAGAATTTTGTCCTCTACAGCATATTCAACTCTCGAAAGGTATAATTCCTTCTCTCCTCCACTTCCAATTGTTAGGGTTTCTAGATTTTAGGATAGAATGCCTAAGGGATTCAATCCTTTCAAGAGGAAGAAGACCAATGCCAGTGAAGGGGCATCGTCTTCGAATACGTATACGGATTCCTCTTTTCTCCGGTCCAATCGGATGACGGTGCATCAGACGAGTTTTACTTCAAAACTCCCGACCACGCCCTATTGTGATATACCGATTTCATTATGCGTACTATTTATCCCGGATCTCTGATCAAATGGACTATCTTTCCCGACCACCGTCCTTACTTTGAGGCATTAGGGTTACAACACTTTGTTTCTTTACAATTCCCTATAGCTACTAATGTCATTAGATTATTTTACTGTAATTTCGTGTTAGACACTTTTACCACGAAAACACGTGTCGGAGGGATAGATATCGAGTTTACTGATAAAAAGTTAGCGGAAATCCTTGGTATTCCAAATGAAGGTGCCCCGCTCGATGACATCACTGATTACGATTTTCCCGATGGCATGACTCTCGTTAGTTTCAAGAATGAGCTTTGTGCGCCCGCACGTACTCGTCCTGGAAAGTTCAAGGCCAATAACTTGAACTTGTTTAACTACGAATTACATCGCATCATCTATTCCACTTTACTTCCAAAATCTATTTCCAAAGATGATGTCACTGCACATGAGCTTTCTGCTCTATATCACATTCTTAAGGGGATTCCTTTTTCTGCCCCTAAGACTATCATTCAGATGATGGATAGATGTCGCGGAAGAGACCGCAACCTCTCTTATTCGATGATCATCCCATGCATCTTTCAGAGATTTGATATTGATCTATCCACTTGTGATGTTGACCCTGAGCCCAAGTTCTTCAAACTCTCTCGTCGCAGCATTGTCGCTGTTCCTCAACCTACTATACCTACTCCTCCTGCACCTACTCCCACAGCACCTGGTCCTCCTTAGTCCTACCCTATGACATTTGAGGGTATTCATCAGCACCTATCAGATCTGCAGTCATTTTATGTTGACACTTCCAGGGAACATGAGTTCCATGATGTGATTCGGTTCCAGGCTATTGCCAACTCCTTCGTCGATCTGAGATTTGTGCAGACGGGTCACTCTGCTAGCTCTCTACCTCGAGTCTCTTCTGTTTCTGGCTACCGTATTGATGATGAGGCAGTCCACTCTCTGTTCCAGCTAGGGAACGCTTACGATTGGTATCGTACTTCTGGTGCCACTCCTCATACTTCTGGAGCTAGTCCATCTGGACATGCTGGCGGTGTAGCCGATGACGATGATGATAAGGATGATGATTTTTGAGATGTTATTCTTATTGGGACTAATATTTTGTCTTATGTTTACTTGGAAATACTCCGACATTCCAAGATATTATCAGTACTCTTTCTTTTAGTTATTATCTGTGGATCTTCAGAGACATGTTTTTATGCCTCAGTTTGGTATATGTTTTATTTTAGTTCACTTATTCAGCTCAGCATTTTACTTGTTTCAGCTTTATTATAGCATTATCTCTCTTTTTATGCTTTCATATAAACTGCATGTGACAAATACCATGCCTGTGTTGTTTATATATTATCTTTTCTAAACTGTTTATACCATGCCTGTGATGAATGTTTTCTATATATTTCTTGTGTTTCTTTACTGTTTTTACTTATGCATTTATTGCGGGAGAGCTTTCTCTTTTGCAATTATTTTGCTAAGTGACAACGGAGGAGAAATAGGCACTAACATCTTCATGAATGCAGGTTATGAACATTTTTTTTTCTTTTCTCAGGTATTACAAATTTTTGAATTGATCCATACTCAGATATTATATCGGCAAGGTTTGTCAATTATCAAAATGAGGGAGATTGTTGGCTGATTGGTCATGGTCAAACCTGATTTTAATAATTGATCAAACTCTGTCTCGATATAAATGTAAGTCAATTCAGATGTTTACCTACGACGTTTTGGACACTGCTCAATGATGGATATCTACTATGTTCAAGACTGAAGCTGTTTGCCATTCAGAATGTATTTCCTTCAAAGCAATATAATTTTTTTATTTTATTGAGTCTAGGAATACATTGTACACCAAGTTGTACTGGCAAATAGGCTGTCCGGAATCGTTTTTCAAAATCACCCTATCCTTTTAAAAATGACTTATATTTTTTAAAAATATCATATTTTACAAAAAGCTTCTGAAGGATTTTTCAAAAAGCCAAAATGATTTTTCTCAAAATTAACTGGCAGAACCCTAGCAGAACTCGGCCAGAGTTTGGCCATGTTGAACGTTATGTGAACGTTTGATTTTGAACTTGGTCACCCTTTAGTTGCGATTTGTTACAAAGAGCTCTGTCAGAGTTTTTGCCCGAATTATGCCAGAATTTTGTCTTTAGAAAAACTATAAATAGAGAAGGATTTCGATCATTTCAAATCACCAATTCACTTTCAATCTCTTCTCTTCTAAAGCTTATATTTTCTCCAAAGAGTTCTCAAAAGCTTTCATTTTCAAATTCCAAGCCAGTTAAAATCCTCTAGTCGATTTACCAGTATGGTACGGTCTAGAAGTTTCAGAGCGGTTGTAATCAGAGGCTTGATTGAAGAAACAACTCGTTACAATTGAAGTTGGTCGAGTTCTACGTATCAAAGCTCGCGTCTGTAGAAGTTGCAAGGACTTCGTATAAAAACTTACGGAATGTTCCAATAGTGGATTCAACTGGAAGCTAGAGTTCTTCCGACTGGACTAGTCCTCACAAGAGGAAAACCAGTATAAATCTTGGTGTTTGCGTTTGCCTTCTGATCACTTTTCATTTCTGTCATTTATTTTGTTATTATTATTATATCTGTGATCTAACTGTTAATGAGATTTTTAATTAGCAATATTCCGCTGCCTACTCTATTCACCCCTAGAGTATTCTGCTTTACGATTTTGTTCCTACATCATCAAGAATTTCTCTACAGTAACATGTCCTAAACTTAATGTAATCGATCAATTCTTATATCCTCACTTTATGTTCAAACTTATCAAAAGAACTCACAATCAAGAACTAAATGAATTCGTCCCACCTCGATCTGTACTCACGATATCAATCGTCGATCATAACACAAATTTAGCATCAAAACTAATTTCTAAAGGAAATCTTAGATCAAGACTCACCTAGAGTTGATTGATCGAATGAAGAACTTGCCAATTTTGAACAGATTCCAGAAGAAGGTCAGACCGATCCACTCATGTCAGATCTGAGAATTTGAGACACCGATCAATGAAGCAAGATAAAATAAATTTTCCTAAAGGGACTGAACTACTGACCTAGATCAGCGAAGACGAAGAATCGCCGTCGAAGAATCATACGTTGCCGAGAAGAAAATAAACCATACCTCACCGGAACCTCTCAGTCGACCCGATCGACTGAGCGTCACCGAAAAATTTGTTGAGAAAATCGTGTGCATCGAAGAGGGGATCTGACGGCCGCTGGCAACTATGGCCTTGCCACCGGAGGGAGGGCTCATCGCTGCCGCCATCACCATCAAGCTCATCGAAGAGAATTTAGGGTTAGGGTTAGATGGAAT
Source organism: Iris pallida (assembly GCA_029216955.1). Classification (NCBI taxonomy): domain Eukaryota; kingdom Viridiplantae; phylum Streptophyta; class Magnoliopsida; order Asparagales; family Iridaceae; genus Iris; species Iris pallida. The sequence goes on along the minus strand of JANAVB010032219.1, from coordinate 3,242,545 downwards.
GGGAAAATGATAGGGAAAGGAGAAGGGCTCTGTCATCATAAGTTTGTTAGATCAGAACAGAAATGAAGGAGAGGGTGTAAGGGGTGGTTTATATAGTTTGAACAATTAGTTATTTTCTTGGGGAGAGGGGAATTGCAATTTGGAGGGAAATCCAATATTAATTTCGAATGAAATTCCAAATTGAATAGTGAAATATTAGTTTAATAGATTAATTTAGAGCTAAAAAGTAATCTCTAATATCCATCTTCTCACATACAATAAACTTAACAATAAATCCAACATATTTATTAGGAATTTAGAAAAATAAAATCAGAAATGCCAAATTTATGTTTATTTGGAAAAGGGGGTTACAAAGCGTCACTGGTTATGTGCCGTGAACAACTGCTAGCGAGAATACACTTGCTCCTAGCATGCGAAGGAGGGTTCACGTACAACACAAGTTGAAGATAAAGACTTTGGTACTCAAGAGTGTTTGGGTCCTTCATTGTTAGTTTTAGGAACCCATTTAAACATTCTTATATAACATATTTTCTCATTTGACAGTAATGAGATGTGTTTCCATGTAAACCATAATAGGGGAATATCATAGGTGTTGTAGGTCTTGAGAAGGGAGAGCGAGTGTTTTATGTATGAAAAGTTCTAGTGAACTGAGGACTTCTAACATGAACATTGTGGTGATGATAATAGAAAGCATGATATGAGGTGTTTTTCCTTTCTAAAGGTCTTTTGCATGTGTGTGTTTGATTGGGGTAGGACCTATGTGTTGTGTTCTTGTGACTAATGTTGTGATGTGTGTTGGTGCACCTTCGATTATGGCATTTTGTATTTGTGTGGGCCATATCCCTATCAACTGGCTTCTTGCTATTTGCAAGAAGGTCAATGTATTTGATAGAGATTGCATATTCTCTTTGGTTAGCAACAAGTGTCTTGTACATAGAGAATTCATATCCTTCTTTGAGGGATTGAATTTTGTTGTCCTTTTTCTTGATGACGTCTTGGGATTCTTGGAGCTTGAGTTGCAGAGACTCTATCTCATCTGTGTTAGAAGCAGGAGATTTTCCCTTTATATAAAAAAATGTTGGAAAGTCTTTTTATTTCTTGTTTATGAGTCTTAATCTCTTTGAGAGATTTCTTATACTTACTTCTTATAACCATGTGTTCATCATGTAATTCAAGAATGGCATTTTCCAATTCAGTATAAGAAAGAGCATTCATAGAGAAGTCATTGAGTACCCAGTTGCTATGAGACAAATATTTGCATTATGCTTGCATTCTTTGTCATTTTTTGAGTCGCTAGCATCACTCTCACACCGATGCTAGTGTTGACACACTTCTTGGAAGATGAGCTTCCTTCGCTGGACTTCTCATATCTGTTGGATTCTTTTCTTCCTATAGGACAGTCTCTCTTGATGTGTTTGGTTCGCCTGCAGTTGTAGCAAGAGGGTTCTTCATCATTGTCTCGTCTTGTATGGTTTGCTTTGTTGGACTTATGAAACTTTTGGAAGTGCTTGGTAATGAAAGCAATTTCTTTATCATTCGATTCATCATCATCGGAACTATCTTTTGAAACTGACTTGGTAACCTTGAGAGCAAGGAAATTTTCCTTCTCCTTTGCCTTCTCCTTCTCTTTCTTTTATACGAAGGATTCCTCTTGGTCCTTCATGTCTAGTTCATGTGTCATAAGTTTTTCCATGAGGGTCTCAAGATTCATAGTTGTTAGATCGTTTCCTTCAATAATGGTGGTAGCCTTGGGATTCCATCCTTCCGTTAATTCCCTAAGAATTTTTTAAATCTTTTCGTAAGTGGGATATTCCTTGCCAAGAGAAGAGAAGGTTAATGATATCAAATAATCGAGTAAACATTAAAGTAATAGACTCATTTTGTTTCATTTTAAAGGATCCATATGCTTGTGTGAGTCTACTAATCTTTGATTCCTTCACTTGAGATGTTCCCTCGTGGGTGACTTCCAAAAGTTTTTAAATTTTATTAGAAATTTTGCAAGTAGAGATCCTATTGAATTCATTGCTACCGAGAGAGCAATAAAGGGCGTTCATAGCCTTTGCGTCTCGGCTAGCAATCTTCTTATCATTCTCGGTAAGTTTATCTCTAAAGGTTTCTGAAACAACTTTCTCAATTGCTATGGAAGATTTAGGAATGTCATTTACTAAATAATCCCATAGACCGAAGTCTAAAGATTTTAAGTAAATACCCAACTTGATTTTCCAATAGTTGTAGTTGGTCCCATCAAATAGAGGAGGTCTATTTGTGGGGTGTCCCTCATTGTAGAATGAGTTGGTACTAAGGTTAATGGCCATAAATCAATCTAAGGATGTAAATCCAAAACAAAAGACAAGGCTCTGATACTGATTGTAGAACCCTAGAGAGGGTGAATAGGGTAATAAAATGATTACCAACGATTAATACTAATTTAAATGAAAATAAATAAAAGAGAGGATCAAACACTCGATGTATCCTGGTATCCTCCCAAGGGGCACTCCAGTTTCGGAACTCTCTCCGGCTTTAATCCATTATTTGAGCAAATAGTTACACACGAGTTTGGATCCGAAGACCTCGTTAACATCAAACACGAGTTTGGATCCGAAGAGCTCGCCAACTCCTTACACATGAGTTTTTCTCTGAAGGTTCATTAACTTCTTACATATGAGTTTTCTTCCGAAGGACCGTCAACTTTAATTTGAGAGAAAAGAAAAAAGGCTCTTGATCTTCTTGAACACTTTGAAGATCTATAACACTTGAATACTCTAGCACTTTTGATTGGATGACAAATAAAAGCTTTCTAAAGGAATGGTGGAGGTCTCTTGGTAGTTGGAAAATTTAAAGCTCAAAATTATAATTCTTTATGAAGAGAGAGGATGCCTATTTATACAAATCCAAAGTCATAAAGTGCTTTCAGCCAATAGTAGGAATATTCGACAGATTTACGCAAAAATCCTTTGAACTATCCGGACTACAACAATCGCTAGAAATAGAGCTGTTGGACGCATTTAATGCACCTGATAGATGTCGTTGGATTTGAAATTTTAATAAGGCCAGTAAGGCAAACGGATTATCCATTGGATTTTAGCGAAACTCTGACGGATTATCCGAACTATTGCTCACAAGACTTGTTGTGATCGACCGGATGATCCGTCGAATTTCTACGGAACTCCGGACGATTATTCGAACTATGGCTCATAAAACTTGTTATGATCGATCGGATGATCCGTCGGATTCTGCGGAACTCTGGCAGAATATCCGAACTAGTGCTTACAAACTTGTTGTTTCCGATCGGATGATCCGTCAAATTTTTGCAGAGATCCGACTGATTATCCGACTCTTTATATTTACTTTATTTAAAATTTACACCATATTACTTTGTCATCCTTACTAAAGTGCATACATAATTTCCTAGACACTTACAGACTCTTAGAAAGACAGAGAAGCTTTTGATTCGAATACTTTAGCTTTGTCATCATCTTCTTGAGTGCTATAAGGTGTCTGTTTTTTTAAGGTGATTTGGAAATATCTTTTTTTCTTTGTTCCAAAAACTTCATAAGTCATGTTGAAAATGTCTTTCTTCTATCCTTGTCCATATCGTTTGTTCCTATAGGCAGATTAGGACTAAACCAGTATAGAGGTTAATTATAGTCAATATATCAAAATCGATATGCCAATAATCCTCATGTCAAAGTAGTGTTAAGCGAGAGGCATGTAAAGGCCCGGGAAGATGGATCTGTGGGGGGCAGCAACAGTAGGTTGAGAGATAGAAGGCCAAAAGGAATGGGAGGTTTGGCCAGTAGCAGCAAAACGGGACAGAGCTAGGTATAAGAGTGCACCATCCGTAAGGTAGAGGCTGAGATCGACATTTTTGGCTTCCAGTATTAGGGTGATGAACATGCTGTAGCTCAGGGCTCATTTTGCCGAGGGGTGAACGGAGATGAAGGAATTTAGAAGGGTTTTCGAAAAGGACCAAGTTTTCTGGGCATACAGATAATACATGCATACCAAAGGGTTGGTGGTGATGGCATCATAATTTCTAGATTTAGGAATGAGGGAATAGCACACGATGCGATGTAACTTATAGTTGAAAGGTTCTAGTTCCTTGGAGAGAGAGTAGGAATAGGAGAAGGGTTTGGCCCAGAAGCAATGATGCTACAAAATTCTTTAAAGGTGGCAGTAGGTGACGGTCGGAGTCCTACAAGAGTAAGAAGGGCATCTCCCTAATTCAAGATTCCTAAAATGTCAGCATGGTCCTTGGCCGTGAGACGAAAATATCGTTCATTTGACGAAGGTCTTGACGGTGTTGTGTGCGAGATCCGGGACAAGATTATAATAGAATATCCTTACTACAGCCGCATAGACGAGGATCTGACGGCCAAGAAGAGTGGCTAGACCATGAGTTTAAAAGAGAGGAAGATGATCTGAGAAGAAGTTCAAGTTTATTGGCTTGCCGTCAGATACTACATGATTGTGGAAGGAGTTGAACCATGCGTCGGCAACATCGCTAAATTCTAAAAGCTTTCAATCATATGCGCTATCGGATAGGAGAGATGGTTTGAATGGGTTGTAGGAGGAGGAGGACCTAGGACGTTTTGCGTGGGCCATATGGAAGAGGTGGTAAGAGGAGTGCTAATGGAGAGGGGAAATATAGGGAAGAGAGTGGAAGGTTAGGGAGGAGAAAGAGGTAAGAAAGGCTTTTGGGAAGTTTGAACCATATGGGGAAGTGGAATGGATGGGGCTTAATTGAGATAAGTTAAAAAGGTGAGGGGATGGTTTGGAAAAGAAAGGGTTGAAAAGTTGATTGGATTGATGGGTGTAATTAATGAAGAGTAAGGAGATGTGTATGGGAAGTACAAGTGATATGATGGAATGTGAAGGGATGTGGTGGAAAGAGAAGATATTGAGTTAATGAGAAGGATTTTGAAAAGATAGAGATTAATAAAAGGAAAGATTTTGTGGGGCCCATGATAAAGGTGGAGGAAGCGACTGCCAACAGAATTGACGAGGGTCGGTATATCGGCGATATTCTGGTATATATCTTCGATGTACCGGTAACAAAGATTTTAATTTTTTTGTTTCAAAGTTTAGAATGCCTAATTCTTGGCAGAGGAAGACGAATGATCCTCGGGCATAGGCTTAGTAAAGATGTCCGCGAGTTGGTAGGTAGTGTCAATAAACACAAGATGGATATCCCCTTTTTGTTTGTGGTCCATTAGGAAGTGATGTCTAATCTCAATGTGTTTGGTGGGTGAGTGACAAATAGGATTTTTGGTGAGATTAATGGAGCTAGTATTGTCGCATTTTATGGATATACCTTGTGAAGAAATGTCATAGTCAATGAGTGTTTTGTCATCCTAAGGATTTGTACACAACAACATCCAACCGCAATATATTTGTCCTTAGTTGCGGAAAGGGCAACTGAGTTTTGTTTCTTACTAAATCAGGGAACCAAGAATTTCCGAAGGAATTGGCATATGCCGCTAGTGCTTTTTTGGTCAATTTTGCATCCGACAAAATCTGCATCCGAGTAGCCGATAAGCTCAAAGGATGAAGATTTTGGATACCAAAGTCCCATGTTAATGGTGCCATTGAGATATTGAAAAAAATGCTTAACGGCACACAAGTGTGATTCTTTGAGATTTGCTTGGTATCGTGCACATAAGAAAATATTAAACATGATGTTGGGACGACTAGCAGTTAAATAAAGTAAGGTACGGATCATACCTCGATACTTACGAATGTCGATCGATACACCACTTTCATCTTGATCAAGCTTAGTTGTTGTGGTCATAGGAGTTCTCATTGATTTGGATGAGTCTAGTTCAAAGTGCTTAAGAAGATCCTTGGTGGATTTAGCTTGATTGATGAATGTGTCTTGTGGTCATTGCTTCATTTGTAATCCAATGAAGAATGATAATTCTTCCATCATGCTTATTTCAAACTCATCATGCATAACTTTGGCAAATTCTTTGCATAGTGCCTTGTCATTGGAACCAAAAATGATATCATCAACATAAATTTAAACTAATAGGAGTGTTCCATTGTGAGTTTTAATGAATAGTATGGTATTAACTTTGCCCTTGGAGAAGTTGTGGAAAATGAGAAAAGAGCTCAGACGCTCATACCAAGCACGAGGAGCTTATTTGAGGCCATATAGGGCTTTGTGTAGTTTGAAAACATGATTAGGAAATTAAAAATCTTCAAAGCCGGGAGGTTGCTTGACATACACCTCTTCTTTAATAACACCATTAGAAAAGGCACTTTGACATCCATTCGAAAGAGTTTAAAATCATTAAAACAAGCAAAGGCATAAAGCATGCGGATGGATTCAAGACGAGCAACTGGAGCACAGGTTTCTTCATAGTCAATGCCTTCCTCTTGGTTATAGCATTAAGCAACCAATGTGGCTTTATTACGAGTAACGATTCCATCCTTATTAAGCTTATTTCGAAACACTCACTTCATTCGAATAATAGGATAGTTGTGGGGCTTAGGAATGAGTTTTCAAATGTTATTTCTCTCGAATTGATTAAGCTCTTCTTGCATAGCAATTATCTAAAATTTATTATTAAAAGTATCATTAATATTTTTAGGCTCTATTTGAAAAATAAAAGCCACATTCGTGTAGTGATCTCGTGTAGAGGACCTAGTGCTAACCTGTGAGGAAGGTGTAGAAACGAAATCGTAAAGCAGAATACTCTAGAGGGGGGTGAATAGAGTAGGCAGCGGAATATTGCTAATTAAAAACTCGTTAGCAGTTAGATCACAGATATAATAATAATCACAAAATAAATAACAGTAATAAAAAGAGTGATCAAAAGACAAACGCAAACACAGAGATTTATACTGGTTTTCCTCTTATGAGGACTAGTCTAGTCGGAAGAATTCTAGCTTCAAGTTGAATCCACTATTGGAAAATCCTGCAAGTTTTCATACGAAGTCCTTGCAACTTCTACAGACACAAGCTTTGATACGAAGAACACGACCAACTTCAATTGTGAAGAGTCAATCTTCAATCAAGCCTCTGATTACAATCGCTCTGATACTTCTAGACCGTACCGTACTGGCAAATCGACTAGAGGATTGTAACTGGCTTGGGATTTGAAAATGGAAGCTTTTTAGAACTCTTTGGAAGAAACGTAAGCTTTAGAAGAGAAGAGATGAAAGTGAATTGGTGTTTTGAAATGATCAAAATCCTTCTCTATTTATAGTTTTTCCAAAGGCAGAACTCTGACAGAATTCGGGCGGAATTCGGACAGAACTCTTTGTAACCAACCGCAACTGAAGGGTGACCAAGTTCAAAATCCAACGTTCACATAACGTTCAACTTGGCCAAACTCTGGCCGAGTTCTGTCAGGGTTTGGTTAGTTGATTTAGTGAAAAAATGTTTTGGCTTTTTGAAAAATCCTTCAAAAGCTTTTTGTAAAATAGATATTTTTCAAAAACGTAGGTCATTTTAAAAAGATAGGTCAGTTTTGAAAAATGATTTCGGATAGCCTATTTTCCAGTACGACTTGGTGTATAATGTATTCCTAGACTCAATAAAAATGAAAATTACATTGTTTAAAGGAAATACATTCTTGAGTAGCAAACAGCTTCGGTCTTGAACTGAGTAGATATCCATCTTTGATCAGTATCCAAAACGTCGTTAGTAAACATCTGAATTGATTCGTATATCGAGACAGAGTTTGATTAATTATTAAAATCAGGTTTGACCATGACCAATGGGCCAACAGAAGGGTCACCAATGATAAGCTCCTTAGGATGATGGGGACAAATCTCCATTCTTTGGGAAGATCCCTTTGAGGAGTCTCTAGAGTTGGAGAGTCTTAGGGTAGAGTAGTCTCAACTTCATTACTAGATAAAGGAGCACTAGAATCTCCAAGAGAAGAGTTTTTGAAACCAAAGGAAATGTTATCAATATCATTCGAGGAGCTAGATGTGGAAGGGTTAAGTTCGTTAAAAGAGACATTGATTGACTCTTCGACTACAAGACTTCTTTTATTAAAGATACGAAATCCTTTACTATGAATAGAATAACCAACACTACCAAAATACACTCAATTAGCGATGGATATTTAGCGACGGATATTTAGCGACGATAATTTTTCGTCGGTGTTAGCAACGGCTTCGTGGCCGCTCAGCGACTGAGTACCGACTACACGCCTTTGCCATTTTTTATTTTAATTTTAGGGAGAGGAAAGGTCGCACGTCCGTCGCTAGACTGTCGGAATTATAGCGACGGATCCCCAGTCGTCACTACGTAGTCGATTATTTGGCGGGAATTGTGCAGAGAATTGGCGGGACATATCTTCGACTATGTAGCGACAGATATTCAGTCGGCACGTATCAAACATGGCGACTACGTGGCGACGGGTTTTCTTCCGTCGCTATTCAGTCGCTATATATACGTACCAGACTTTAAATAAAATGGCGGGGGGAAATTTTCGCATTCCCCCTAAATTCACTCTCTCTCCTCTCTCTCTCTCTCTCTCTCTCTCTCTCTCTCTCTCTCTCTCTCTCGCCGGTGTCGGCTTCAGTGATCGGCGTCGGTGTCGTCGTCGGCGTCAGCGTCCTCTCCTCTCTCTCTCTCTCGAAGGTAACCCCTCTCTCTCTCTCTCTCGATCTCTCTCTCTCTCTCGGGGTCTGGGAGGCGGGCTTGGAGTTGTGGCATCGGAGGCTGGGCAGCTGGCTTGGGTCGGGGGCTGGGCGGTGGGCTTGGGGCGGCGGCGTCGGGGGTTGGGCGGCTGGCTTGGGTCGGAGGCGTCGGGGGCTGGGCGGCTGGCTTGGGTCGGGGGCTGGGCGGTGGGCTTGGGGTGGGGGCATCGGGGTCTGAGAGGCGGGCTTGGGGCTGGAGCGTCGGTGGCTAGGCGGCTGGCTTGGGTCGGGGGCTGCGCGGTGGGCTTGGGACAGCGGCGTCGGGGGCTGAGCGGCTGGCTTGGGGCGGGGTCTGGGCGGTGGGCTTGGGACGGGGGCGTCGGGGTCTGGGAGGCGGGCTTGGGGTTGGGGCGTCGGGGGCTGGGTGGCTGGCTTGGGGCGGGGTCTGGGCGGTGGGCTTAGGGCGGGGGCATCGGGGTCTGGGAGGCGGGCTTGGGGCTGGGGCGTCGGTGGCTGGGCGGCTGGCTTGGGTCGGGGGCTGGGCGGTGGGCTTGGGGCGGCGGCGTCGGGGGCTGAGCGGCTGGCTTAGGGCGGGGTCTGGGCGGTGGGCTTGGGGCGGGGGCGTCGGGGTCTGGGAGACGGGCTTGGGGTTGGGGCGTCGGGGGCTGGGCGGCTGTCTTGGGGCGGGGTCTGGGCGGTGGGCTTGGGGCGGGGGCGTCGGGGTCTGGGAGACGGGCTTGGGGTTGGGGGCTGGGCGGTGGGCTTGGGGCGTCGGGGGCTGGGCGGCTGGCTTGGGTCCGGGGCTGGGCGGTGGACTTGGGGCATCGGTGGCTGGACGGCTGGCTTGGGTCGGTGGCTGGACGGTGGGCTTGGGGCGGCGGCATCGGGGGCTGGGCGGCTGGCTTAGGCCAGGGGCGTCGGGGCTATTTACCACCGACGCACCGCCATAAGCACTCTTCATATATATATGCAACCGAACTACTGGACTGGGCGGCGGGCTTGGGGCGGCGGGCTTTGGTCGGGGGCGGCGGGTGGCTTTGCTTCTCAAATTCATCTGAGTTTATATATTGGCTCAATAATGTGTTATCCATATTAGGTGTTCCATTAGTTTGGTGGTGTTTGGATTAGTAAATATGAATATGGGGTTTGGATTCATGGTGTGTTCACTGTCTCAAGGACAGTGCGAGTTCTATCTGTTGTGTGCTTTTGTATAGATGTATATATCTATACATCTAGCTGTGATATACATATGTGTATGTGACAATCTCAGTTAGTGACGGACTAGTTACCGGTTAGCGACGGATATTTCCAGCTCCATTTGCATTAATCTACGGTACGACATGGTGATCAGGACATAGTCCCTGCAGCCATTCGACTGGCGAGGCAAAAACTATGTAGCCGTAGATAAAGTTGACTGTCTTCCGACCCTCATTCCTCGGCAATGATGATACGACAACCTATCAATATATCTTATATAGTAGTAGATGATGTCTTAGTATTACATTAAGTGAGGTCATCTTGATTCTGTTATATCCTTCAGATACTAGATACGATAAGAACATATACTACACGATATGTATACAGAATATAGATTATTCACACTAATGTATGCTAGAATAAATTTTGGGTTGTGTTCTGAGCCATCCATTCTTACACTTAAAACACATAGGAATTAGTAGTGTGAGAGCGCCGGAGAGAGTGAGAGCGCCGGAGGGGAGGAGAGAGAAAGAGAGAGAATAATTAATGGTACGACATGGTGAAGTAGTACTGTATTTTGGCTCCAGTTCCAGCTCAATTTGCATTAATCTACGGTACGACATGGTGATCAGGACATAGTCCCTACAGCCATTCGACTGGCGAGGCAGAAACTATGTAGCCGTAGATAAAGTTGAGTATCTTCCGACCCTCATCCCTCGGCAATGATGATACGACAACATATCACTATATCTTATATAGTAGTAGATGATGTTTTAGTATTACATTATGTGAGTTCATCTTGATTCTGTTACATTCTTCAGATACTAGATACGATAAGAACATATACTACACCATATGTACAGAACATAGATGATTCACACTAATGTATGCTTGAATGAATCTTGGGTTGTGTTCTGAGCCATCCGTTCTCACACTTGGCAAAAAATCAAATTTTTTATACTTTATCGGCTTTCGAAAATGTACTCAAATTACATGATGGTTCCTTTAGTTAGCTTGCTTATGTTACAATTCTATTATTTGTGACTATCGATCTTACCAGATGGCACCCATGACCCGAGGAGCGGCACGTTGTTTGAGGAAAACAGTGAATGCTGATGTGGCTCCTTGTACAGTTAAGGAGGAAGTGGCACCGGTTGCTAGTGAGACTGGGAGTTCTATTCATCCAGCACCGGTAGCTAGTGAGACCGGGAGTTCTCTTCAAGCAGTCCTTGCAAGGGACGACATCTCTCCTCACGCCAAAAATCTCGCTTTTTCGAGGTGGTTGCGTGATCGTATCACTGAGCGTTTGCATGAGCAGCGTGGTTCTCATTAGCTATTAGTACTTATTTGTATTGGACTATTTATATTGAGTTGTTTTTGTATTAGACTATTTGTATTGGACTACATATATGAACTAGAACTGTGTCAATCTCTGGATTGTATTGGACTACGACATGGTGATCAGGACATAGTCCCTGCAGCCATTCGACTGGCGAGGCAGAAACTATGTATCCGTAGATAAAGTTGACTGTTCTCCGACCCTCATCCCTCGGCAGTGATGATACGACAACCTATCACTAGAGGATACTCTGAGAGATCCATCTGTGTAGGATATATACTCTGAGAGATCACCATTACAAGAATGATATTAGTAGTGGGATTGAGTGCTGGAGGGGATATTATCAGAGTATACGTCCTACTTAGATGGGTCTCTCACCGTTACTATTTTTTCTGACAGCAAGGTGGATGTGCTCCGTCAACAGATTCTTGCTTCGAGCCAAAACTTTGCCTCGGAGCTCAAGTGGACATCCTCCGTGTAGAGTTCGAGTGAGAGGTTCCTGATAGAATGGTGGTCTCCTTTGTCAAAGTATCCGTGCTCATCCCACATTGGTTGTGGGACGAGCACGGATACTTTAACAAAAGAGACCACCATGATGTCAGGAACCTCTCACTTGAGCTCTACACGAAGAATGTCTACTTGAGCTCCGGGGCAAAGTTTTGGCTCGAAGCAAGAATCTGTTGACGGAGCACATCCTCCATGCTGTCAGAAAAAAATAATAACGGTGAGAGACCCATCTGAGTAGGATGTATACTCTGATAATATCCTCTCCAGCACTCAATCCCACTACTGATATCATTCTTGTAAAGGTGATCTCTCAGAGTATATTTTCTACTCAGATGGATCTCTCAGAGTATCCTCTCCGATTGGGTTGTGTTCTGAGCCATCCGTCCCAGGGATTTGATTCTGTATTTTGGTTTCTGTATTTTGGCTCCAGCTCCATTTGCATTAATCTACGGTATGACATGGTGATCAGGACATAGTCCCTGCAGCCATTCGACTGGCGAGGCAGAAACTATGTATCCGTAGATAAAGGAGGGAAAAGATAAATCGAATTATAACGACGGATATTAGGTTACTCTTCAGGATAATTGATGTCTATTTTATATTAATTTGGTTTGGTCTATATGATTCTTGGATAATTGGTGTGCATTAAATTCGTATGTGCATATTTGGTCTATGTGATTGTTGGATAATTGGTGTGCATTATATATTGGTTTGGTTTATGCATATTTTTGTGAATAGGGAAAGTGCTGCAATTTTTTTTTCAAATAAATTCTCAGTTACCGACGGACTAGTGACCGGTTAGCGACAGATATTTCCATCTCTATTTTCACTAGTCCAGGTACGACATGGTGATCAGGACATAGTCCCTGCAGCTATTCGACTGGCGAGGCAGAAACTATGCAAGTAGCCTTAGATAAAGTTGACTGTCCTCCGACCCTCATCCCTCAGCAATGATGATATGACAACCTATCACTATCTCTTATATAGTAGTAGATGATGTCTTAGTATTACATTAGTGAGTTCATCTTGATTCTGCTACGTTCTTCAGATACTAGATACGATAAGAACATATACTACACCATATGTACATAACATAGATGATTCACACTAATGTATGCTAGAATGAATCTTGGCTTGTGTTCTGAGCCATCCGTTCTGATCAAGCATCTTCCTTCTCCTCTCCTCCACCATGGCTCTGAACAAATCTGCTCCTTCCTCTACTTCTCTTCTTTTTATTTGACTCTCTCAGCCACATATGACATCCAGCTCAAGTGTAGAGTCGGGGGAGAAGAAGTGGACAGGAAGAGTAGGGGGAAGCAGCACAGCCGGCGGCATGATCCGGAGGAAGTACAGAGCTTTTCTTCAACAGCCGTAGGAGAACTATAAGGATATATCTTTTCACAACATGTCATCTTGTCAAAGACCCTTCATGTGAATATCATGTTACCGTGGTGTCGGAAGACTAACATGTCATAAGTTTTTAAGCCGTATGTTTTGACATAATCTTCCCAACTCTTTCCTCCTATGTAGTAATCTATCCCGGGAAATTGATGCGTTGACATGCTCTACGAAAGCGTCCAGAATCTTGACACTAAGTATCTGGAGACCGAAACTTGCAAGAAGATGCTGCTCGACCCTAGAAGTGAAGCAGAAAGGCTACGTGAGGGTTTAAAACCCAATGTCGATGATTTAAAACCTCGGCAAATTTACAGGTGCCCCACATTTGAGTGCTACACCAAGACTCACCGTGATGAGGTTAGTGATTTATTTAACCTAAGACATGGAATCATAGAATCGAAGACAGTTGAGACGAAGACTGTAAATATTATGTGAGTTCATCTTGATTCTGTTACATCCTTCAGATACTAGATACGATAAGAACATATACTACACTATATGTACAGAACGTAGATGATTCACACTAATGTATGCTAGAATGAATTTTGGGTTGTGTTCTGAGCCATTCGTTCCCATACTTGGCAATTAAGCATGTGAAATAGAACTGATTACGTTTAGTTTGTCTTACGATACAGATTTTCACATCCAAATTGAAATGGATCGTTACTTCGTTGATCGTACATGGATGTACTATAGCGGATCAACCTCCTGGACTGTAGGTACTTATAAGTATTGACCGTATCGGAGTAGTATCGATCTATCGTTTTGGTATGGGCCGTATCGGTTGATATTGGTCTTAGCGAATTGGTATCGTCCTATCCGATATGTATCGGCCGTATAGCTAGGATTCATATTGGCCTTATCGATTTTGTATCGGTCATATCCGATAGGTATCGGCCGTGTTGGATTATTATATACCATTTCGAATTAGTATCGTGGAAGGTTTAGTAACAACTGTACTTGGATTTCTCTCTTCTAGAGCTAGATTACCATTGCAAGAGAGTCACGAGAGCGTAGATGGCCAGTTACAGAACATACATACTTCCTTTTCAATCTCGCTTTTCCTGATGGAAAAGGAAGTATGTATGTTACTGTAACTGGCCAATCACGATCTGGTGATTCTCTTGCAATGGTATTCTAGCTCGAGAAGAGAGAAATCCAAGTACAGTTGTTACTAAACCTTCCACGATACTAATCCGAAATAGTCTATACTAATCCAACACGGCCGATACCTATCGAATATGACCGATACAAATCGATAAGGCCAATATGAATCCTAGCTATTCGGCCGATACATGTACATATCGGATATAGGACGATACCAATTTGTTAAGGCCAATACCAATATGATACGTCCTATACCAAACCGATAGACCGATACTAATCTGATACACTAGATACTAAGTACGTCTGGCCTATACCAGCGGATCCACAAATTACTGCACGATAGGCCCAACGACTCCAGTTACATCCGGTTATTGGTGAGTACATAATTACATAGTAATTCTGTTAGTCTTGTGATATAGATTTTTACTCTCTCATGCTACCAACGTCACAACTTTTCCAGTGCTGCTCCATCTAAATTTTTTTACCCTATATGAAAATTTCTGTTGTCAGAAAGATGGCTCCTAGGACTCGTCGAGGTGGTGCTGCTAGTCGAGGAAGGGGTCGAGGCAAGAAACCCTTCGAGGTCGACACGGAGGAAGTCTCTGTCGTCAAACAAGAGCCGTTGACTGTTAAGGAGAAGGTGTTAACAAAGGTCGAGGTCAAGGAAGAACCGATGACCATCAGGGAAGAGATTGCTCCCAAGCTTGAAGCTAAGGAGGAGCCACCGTCAGAAAGTAGTAGCATCGGGACCGACCCTCCTGTCCCTACAGAAGACCTTAACCAGATTGAGTCGTCGTATGCAAAGTGGCTGATAGAATTGTACATACCTCAATGCAACTATCATCCCTGGCTGTGAGGATTCATCGTCTGACTTGTGGTCTTTGTTGAGGCCAAAGTCGATTTTCTTATGTATTTTGGAATATTTGTGAAAATTTTGGAATATTTGTGCTATGATCGGATTATAACGATGGATATTAGGTTACTGTAACTGGCCACCTTTACAACCTATATGTTTTGGAATATTTGTAAAAATTTTGGAATATTTGTGCTATGATCGGATTATAACGATGGATATTAGGTTACTCTTCCGGATAATTGATGTCTATTTTATATTAATTTGGTTTGGTCTATATGATTCCTAGATAATTGGTGTGCATTAAATTCGTATGTGCATATTTGGTCTATGTGATTCTTGGATAATTGGTGTGCATAATATATTTGGTCTATGTGATTGTTGGATAATTGTTGTGCATTATATATTGGTTTGGTTTATGCAAATTTTTGCGAAAAGTGAAAGCGCTGTAATTTTTTTTCAAAATATTCTCAGTTAGCGTCGGACTTGTGACCATTTTGCGACGGTTACTACCAGTTTTCGACTACTTTTCGACGGCTATTCCGTCGCTAACTGGAGATTTGAAAATGTTTCCAGGTAGCGACGGATGGTCGACGGATTATCCGTCGGTATGGTACATTGTTCGACGGAATAGCGACGACCTATCCGTCGCCCTTGTTCTGGAAATACCAAGAATTTCCAGAACAAGATCGACGGTTAATCCGTCCGTATTCCGTCGATATATATCGACGGAATAGTGACGACGTATCCGTCGCCATGTTGCTGGAAATGACATGAATTTCCAGAAGCTGATCGACGGATTTTCCGTCAGAAAACCGTCGCTAATCCGTCCTTTGTTATCGAAGGCGTCGACGGCTTAGCGACGGAACGATACGCTGTAATACGCTATTACGACGGGTTACCGACAGAATTTTACGTCGCTATTGTCTACACAGTTCAGTACTTAAAATTTGAAATAGACGAGAGTCCGTCGGAAACGCGTCGCTAAAGTTTCGTATTGTGAAGTCGAAAAGCCGTCGCTATTCCGTCGCTTCACGACTACGTAGCGACGGACCGTTATTAGCGACGAGCTGATTGCCGACGAATTTTTTTGGCCAACATCCGTCGGTTATCGGTCGCTAATTGTAATTACCGTCGGGTTGGCGACGGATAGGGCCGTCGCTAAATCGATAAATTTTGGTAGTGCAAGGAAGATACCTTCATAGACTTTTTCTTAAATTTGCTTACGTTATCTTTGGTGTTCAAAATAAAACATTTGCATCCAAAAACTTTAAAATATTCAATAGGAGGAATTTTGTCAAACCAAAGCTCATAGGGAGTTTTCTTAGAAATAGGTCTAATCAAGACTCCATTTACATAATATGCCACGTTAACGGCTTCCACCACAAAGTATTGACGGAGCTTGTATTGGTTTAACATGACCCTTGCCATATCGTCGAGGGTTCTATTCTTTCTTTCCACAACACCATTTTGTTGTGGAGTTCTAGGGAAAGCAAAAGTATGCCCAAAACCACTTTTAACCCAAAAAATTTTAAAATTAGCATCGTCAAATTCACCTCCATGATCACTTCTAATTTTGTTGATCATAATACCTTTTTTATTTTGAACACGCTTACAAAAAGCAACAAATTCACGAAAGGTGTCACTTTTATTTGCAAGAAAAATAACCCAAGTAAATCTTGAAAAATCATCCAGTAAGACAAAATCGTAAAGTTTACCAGCAAGATTAGCTACTATACTAGGACCGAATAGATCCATATGAATAAGTTGTAGGGGTCAAGTAGTGCTCACCGAGTTGATGGATTTGAAAGAGAATTTTATTAACTTACTCTCTTCGTATTCTTCACATATCATGTCTTTCTTGAATGGAATGCTTGGAGGTCCTCTAACTAACTTCTTGGTGGCCAGACGAAAGATGGTATCCATGTTGGCATGTCCAAGTCTCTTGTGCCAAAGCCAACTCTCACCATTCCTTACTACTATGCACCTATTATTAGTACTTTTAACAAAATAAAAAACATAAATGTTATTTTCTCTAATACCTTTGTAGAAGCATGAAAAATATTAGAATAAAGGCATAAATGGCCCATGCGGTTTTGGGTAGCAAGTTTATGCGGCTCATACTGGAGTTGTCCTATGCGGCCCAAAAGAAGACCCTCAGACTCATGCGGCTCGAGGATGAATGCGGTTCAGCAGGAATATGCGGCTCAATTGACGACACGTGTGACCCCCCCCCCACAGTTGGCCACTGGAGTAATGGCCTCATTTAATGCTCTGACACGACTCGACGGCTGTCTCTGACATAAAGTATCATAGTGGCTCTGCCATAATGACAGACTCTTCGGGAAAAGAAGAAAATCTCTGACCCGATCTGACAAAAAATCCTAGATTGCCGCGTGGCAAAAGTCTCATGCGGCTCGGATAGAGAACAGCTTCATGCGGCTCATTGAGGAGTCACTCTAATATGATTAACAAAAATCTGCCATATGCGGTCCACCCATAGCCCGGTCTATGCGGCTCAACACCACGCTAATTCATGCGGCCTACAGAAACTATGCATATGCGGCTCACGGAAAGTTCATCCCCTGCGGCTCGATAAGGCATTAACTCATGCGGCTCACGAGTAGTATCCCCCTGCGGTTCAAGTGTTGGTCACCCTATGCGGCCCTGACAGGATCTTCAATTTAAAAAACGTGGCACTGAAGATGCAACAGAATCCCAACGAGAATATTCGACATCATCATCATAATTGCCGAGATCAGGGCATATCATTCATCATCAAGCCAATAGGACACGTGGCGAGCAATCAAATATTGGCATAATCAATCACGAAGATTTAAAGCAGTCAGCATTAACTGCTCATAAGATTTGGTGCTATCTGCATTAGTGGCCGAGATTCATTATGATCAGGATCAAGAGCCCAGATAGAATGAAGGAGCGCCGACATTCCAAATAGATAATCATCAGCAAACCCTAATGATCCCACCCCACTCTTATAAATAGCCAGCATCATTCCCATGTAAAAAAGGTCGGCAACAAAAGAATAAAAAAAAAAGAGAAGAAGAGAGAGATATACACAGAGAGAGCTCCCCCTTTTCTTGATATTCACAGAGAGAGAGAAGCCAGGAGAGTAACCCGAGGAGAGTAAGAAGAGCCTTTCTTCGTCAACGCCGAGCAGATCTTCCCCGAGCCAAGGCTGCATACCGATCGTCCAAGGAGTAAGGCAGAGCGGCCGTCGCTTTCCCGAGCCTCTATCGTCACCCCCCAGAATCAAAAATAAACAATCGTACTTAGTCTGCTGTACCTAGGTTTTCGTCCCTAGGCTTTCTTTGTACGAGCGAGTTTGTATTGTGAGTCTAAGTTCAGTCCTCCGATAATTGTTCTGTTCTTTTACAATCAATGGCAAACACGATGGCGACTCTGCTGGGGACTAACTTCTCCACGGCTGAGGAGTTGGTGACGCAATCGGATGCAGCCAAACTTGGCTCTACGCAACAAAAGATGGTCGTCCGCTTCGACCAACAGGCGTTTGAAGAGATGCTCTCCGAAGGAAGCGCTGGCCCGGTCCAGAAACGCACCCGCACCACGAAGGCTCGCAAAGAGTGGAGGCCAAAGTCATTTGCTCCTCCCCAAGCCCTCGATGGGATACCCTCGGTCGCTCAAGACGGTGAGAAAGATTCTCCTGCGGCCCCACTTCAGATCGCAGACACCTCTGCTGTCCCCAAGTCCGGCAGAAGAAAACACTATGATGCTGGACTTACAGGGGCAAAGAGGGTCTCTGCTCAACCTGAGCCACAGAGGGGTATTAGCCGCAGAAAGAAAATCCATGCGGCCACAACCGTCAACCACACGAAGAAAACTCATGCGGCCACTTCTGTCAGCCGCATAACTTATGCAGCTACAGTTTCCAACCGCATGGATGAGATTCCTGCGGCTAGTAAAGTCAACCGCTTGCAGAAAACCCATGCGGCCACAGATGCCAACCACATGCGGACAGCCTGCACGGCCGTGACTCCTAACCGCATAAGAACTCGTCCCACAACAGAAGACAGTCGCATGCAGATAGCCTGCACGGCACCCAACGCTAGCCGCATAGCGTCTCTACCGCGCTTCTCTCGATCAGTTTTCGACCGACTCTCATGCGGTCCTAACTCTGATCACTTTCTGGATGAAAATCCAGACTCTGTGATACCAAATGTGGACTCTTCCTATTACGCACCCACAAGTGCTAGAAAGAAAAAGTCTAGGGCAGCGCGGGCTCATCAAGTCCAGACAGCTGCCCCAACCTCTGACTATCGGGGCGTCCCGCTGAGTATCACGCGGGCCTCTGACGGGAAGTTGTATAAAACCACTCGAGTCCAGCCCCCGGCGGCAAACGGACAAAGTGGTCCCTCTGACCTGCGTGAAGCTATCCTCCACAAACGCAAGGAAAGAGAAGGAGCCTCGGCGTGCAGAGAGTCCTCACAGGGACGTCACTGCACCCAGATTATCGTCAACTGCTGTTGCAACAACACGGCAGTAACGGAAGACCGGCCATCCGTCTTCCAAAGATTACAATATCCAAGCTCGGAAGACGAGGCACCTCCCGTTGCCTCCTGCAATTCCGCACGAAAAGTCCCCGTGGAGGGAAGAGGGAAGAAGACAAGCATCTCCAGCCCAAAGGTGTCAACTATTGCAGCTAAGAAGCCGTCGTCTAAAGGATTATCCTCTACTGGAGTATTCCAACACACCCGTTCAAAGACGAAAACTGCTGCAGTAGGAAGTTCGCCGTCTACGTCATTGGGGGTCGTCGGAACTGGGGGTAGCACTCCTCCAAACCTTCATGACAACCCGACATTCTAAGAAGACGGACTGGAGGAAGCAAATCCTCCGACGGATACAACAGATACCGACGTCCCCGAAGACGTCCTAAACGAAGCAAGCTCTAAAGCTGGGGGTACTGTTCCTTCCGAGTCCGAACCTGAAGAGAACATCCCCACATATCCTGATAATTTCTCGATGCATGAGTATGACTCGGAGGGCATGTCCGCCACTTCTCCTTCTGTCACTCCTCACGTGAGGACGGTATTCATGACGGACAACAGCCAAGGTGGTTCCGGCGATCGCCAACGTATCGACACTTTGGAGGCCATACTGCACGCCTTGGTCAAGTCTGTAGACGAGATCAAAGCAGCGCTTCCTACTCTGCAGGGAGTGTCACCTGGTCAGACAAGCACGGGTCCCGCGAACAACATAGATTCAAATTCAGCGGCACCAAACCCGGGCAATAATGCTCCCGAGATAACGGCCCCTACTGCGACAGATGAGGCCCGAGAAGTAAGGAGAGAGGTTCAGGAGCTTCGAGCGATGTTCCACGCCCGAGAAAATTCTTAAGACCTCAGAATACGGCAACCATACCCAGCTGAATGGAGGGATGTGCCCTTTCCCCCAAGATATAAGCCGTTCAATATCAACCCATATGATGGTAAGACTTCAGCAAGCCGGTACATCACTTACTTTGAGGTCACTATCGACAATCTGCCCCATGATGATGCCATCCTCACACGGTTATTCATTGGGGCACTGGAAGGAGTCGCCTTCGATTGGTACCGCAACCTGCCAGATAATTGCATCCACTCCTTCGCTGGCTTCAAGCGCTTGATCTTGGAGAGGTTCTATGAGGTAGGGCAGGACGTCACGATGTCTACCCTCATGGACGTCGTCCAAGGAGAGAAAGAGCTGACAAGGAATTACATTGAGCGGTTTCGTCAAACCGCAATGAAGTTACCATCTGGCAACCCGGACTCTTCCTTGATTGAAATTTGCCAAAAGAGACTACTCCCAACAATTAGTCTCTGGATGGGCGAAAGTCAATTCAAGGACTGGAAGGCCTTTATCATCAGCGCTACAAGTGCCGAGGAACGATTGAAGAAAGCTCACCAACTGGGGTTGCATATCTCAGAGGGAGAGAGCAAGGGGAAGCGTTCCAATGCCAGCAACGACAATGGGGGTAGCCCCTCCAACAACCGGGACAATAAAGGCAAGCAGTCCATGGTGATCGATACAGCCCAGAAGCCCGAGCCACAGCCAGCAGACAAACAATGGCCTCAAATCACTTATTCTTTCGAAGACGGCCACGTCAAGCCTATCTTGGACATGCTTATACAAGGAGATAGAATTCAGCTTCCTCCACCAAGGCGGGAACCTCGGCCTGCTGATTTGGAAAATCCGAAGTTCTGCCATTACCACCGCTACGTCCACCATGCTACACACGACTGCTACCAACTGAAACGGTATATCCAGAACCTCATCGATTCGAACGCTCTGGCTATCGACTTCGAGGAGGTAACCGTAGCAGCCAACATGGTGTCCGTACAATTCGGCAATTTCCCTCCAACAGAGACTCAAGACGGTGTCATACCCATCCCTCTGGCAACGATGGAAATCACTAATCTTCCGCCTGCCCGTGATCAAACTCCCGGCCTAGTACCCCTCACCACATCACGAGGGGAAATCATGTGGGTCCATCCGGACCTAGTCCACGAGGTGACTCAGCCCACTTTACCTTCTAAAAAGAAAAGTGGAAAGGTCAGATCATGTCGTACCGCCTCGGCAGAGGAGGAGGAAGTCTCAGCCGTCACTACTCGATCTGGAGCACAAGCCCAACCAGTGGCCGAGAATCCGACTAATGATCAGCAGCCCACAAACGCTGATACTCCGGGACCGGCTCAGCCTTCGACGACCGACAAGCCTAGGCCGAAGGAGACTCGCTTTGACAAATCCCTCCGAAAGGAGACACCTCAGGGGCTGGAGAGGCCCTACAACTTCGACATCTTGGCGCAATTGGCTAATACACCGGCCAAATTGTCCTTATATGAACTCCTGAGGCTCTCAAAGGATGTCCGCACGGCTCTAAGTGAGGCGCTCCAAAATGCCGACGCATACTTGGCTCAGGTCAACCTCACGGGAGATAATCAGCCTACAGATCTCCAAGATAGTGCGTGTACAGGTGCAATGCCCAATATCGTCTTCTCTCCGCAGGATATGCTCATTAAAACTAACCTGCACGATCGCCCATTGTACTACACTGGATACATCGGCGACGTAAAGGTAGACCGAATGCACATTGATCCTGGGTCTTCCATAAGCATCATTCCGAAGGGTCTGCTACATCATCTTCGCATTCCAATGCATCGCCTGACGCCTACAAGCACCGCCATTAGCGGTTTCAATTCGGGCAGGAGCTACCCAATAGGGAAGATTCGCTTGAAATGTCAGATTGGCGATCTCCAATCAGAAGTCACCTGCTACGTCATAGATGCCGACACTTCTTACAATATCCTTCTGGGGCGGCCTTGGATACACGATTACATGATCGTGCCTTCCACGCTACACCAGTGCTTCAAATATGTCGATAAGCACGGCTTCGTGAGGACAGAGTTTGCTGATATCGATCCCTTCAAAGGGGTCGAATCTTATTACTCAGACTCCTGTCTGTACAAAAAATCAAAGAAGCATCTGGTCGAAGAGGAGGTGCAAGCTCACACCAAGACAACCACAAGATCAGAAGAACCCCTGACGATCCACCTCCACGCTCGTAAACCGGGCAGTTTTGCACCCCTTACGGCTACTTTGCGTAAGGACGCAATCAGTCTATCGGCACAAGAAGAGCAGATGAGAATCCGGCTGCCGAGGTCTGGCCAAGTGCCGAGACCCACACCAGGGCCTTTTACCATCAGACTACCGAGAGTCGGTCAGCTCCAAGCGGAGAAACTCAATCCCTCCGACAGACCGCTCACAATACGTCTTCCTAAAAAGGGCCGTCACCCCGACGCGAGGTCTGACACTTCCAGCGAACCAGCCACTCTTCGCCCCACGTCAGATGCCAAGCTGGGGGTTGCTAGTCTACCAACAACTCTACGACCTGCTCCCCCGGTCGAGCCTCTGAAGATCAAGCTGACTAGGTCGCTCTCCCAGTCTTCACTTATACAGGGGGTGGCCGAAGAAGAACCAGAATTAGCCAAGTATGTGGCTGCCCACTCTGATACCCCTTCCGCGGATGATGTAATCCCTCTCGAGAAGATACCTTATTTTATCAATAAAGGGCTATCTTTGAATTACATCGAGCTCAACAAGCTATGTACAATGTATGCTATGGACCACGGTATAGGCACTCACCTACACACACAAGTGACAAATGTATATACCACAATCCAGCTCACTCCGGCAGAAGACGCTTACCGAATAGTCGAGGGAGGGGACCACCCGATTATCTTCGGCCGGAAAGACGATCCCTACCCCTTCACCATAAAAGAAGTCGATCTTGGGTCAGATGCCGGAAGATTGCCTCTATACCTTTATAGTCCCCAGTCCAAATACCTTATACAGAAACAAGGATATGATCTAGAAACTACACCAGGCTTGAATTACGGTACCGAACGGCGACTACCTTTGAAGCCCCCAGTACCGTCTGGTAAACCACGGGACTACTATAGCAAAACTCGATGTGGACTAGGGTATGTAACTCCCATAACGACTCCAGAGAGTTCAGATAAAGAATGTGATTGGCAGTTACACTCAACCCGGTCACCAACTTCTGACTCAGACACAAGCATTGGGGACATATTCAGACAAGCCCTATCAGTCAACATGGCATTTGCCGACGCTTACGAAGAAGATGAGGACATTCCTGAAATTCTCGAGCTTGAGCCGTAGGCCCAACAGTTAGACGCACAATGGGAAAAGCGGTTCGAGCTAAGAGAACCTCCTACAGAGGATGAAGTTATGCAGGTCAACCTCGGCACCGAATCCTCTCCAAAGCCAATCTTCGTCAGTAAAAGCCTAACAGACGAGGAACGAGAATCACTGCTGGAACTCATCAGAGAATACATTGACGTATTTGCATGGAGTTACGAAGACATGCCGGGATTAGATCCCGATATTGCTCACCATAAACTCAATATACGGCCGGATGCAAAGCCAGTCAAGCAGCAGCAACGACGCTTCCGCCCGGGCGTCATGGACGCGATCGAAGCCGAAGTCAACAAGCTGATAGCCAGCGGCTTCATCCGTGAGGAGCAACACCCTGACTGGGTCGCCAATATATTCCCGGTCCTTAGGAAGAACGGGAAGATCCGAATCTGCATCGACTTCCGTAATCTAAATGAGGCATGTCCGAAAGACGAATTCCCCCTCCCGATCACGGACATCATGATTAACAACACATGCGACTTCGAACGAATGTCATTCATGGATGGATTCTCGGGATACAATCAAATCAAGATATCCCCCGACGATGAGAAGCACACATCATTTAGAACACCGATCGGCACATACTGTTACACAGTCATGCCATTCGGTCTAAAGAACGCTGGTGCCACATATCAGCGGGCTATGAGTATCATTTTCAGAGAACATTTTCGCAAAACAGTGGAATGCTACGTCGACAACATCGCTGTCAAGAGTCGCCGCAAGGAGGATCATCTGCAAGATCTGAGAACGGTATTCGACCTGATGCGAGCCCACAACCTGAAGATGAACCCTACAAAGTCGTTCTTGGGCGTATCCAGCGGGAAGTTCTTAGGTTTCATCATCACTGCACGGGGTATCCATGTAGACCCTGAGAAAACCAAGGCAATAATGGAGATGGGTCCCCCAAAAAATCTCCGCGAACTTAGAGGCCTCCAAGGGAGGCTAGCCTATATCAGAAGGTTCATTTCCAATCTCTCCGGACGATGCCGGCCGTTCACACACCTCATGAAGAAGGGAGTCTCATTCGTATGGGACGAAGAATGCCAACGTGCTTTCGACGACATCAAAGAATATTTGTCAAATCCTCCAGTCTTGGTGGCCCCGGTCCCTGGAAAACCATTCTTGTTCTATGTACGAGCAATAAAACACTCCCTCGGTGCCCTGCTGGCACAAAATAACGACGCAGGACACGAACAGGCCATATACTACCTCAGTCGAATGATGGTCGGGCCCGAACACCGATACACTGCCGTGGAGAAAGAATGCCTCGCCTTGGTATTCGCCATTCAAAAGACGCGGCATTATGTTGCAGGACAAACCATACATGTGATCTCACGGGTAAATCCCCTCAGGGTCCTCATGACTAAACCAGGGGCGCTCAGCTCTCGCCTCGCTACATGGGCAATACTGCTATCCCCATATCATATGATCTTCGTCCCATAGAAGGCTGTCAAAGGCCAAGCCCTGGCAGACTTTTTGGCGGCCCAGCCAGGATCGAGGTCATCCAGAATATACGAGGAAATCCCAGATAAGGTCGCCGATTCTAATACAACCACCCACGACAACATATGGAGGATGTTCTTCGATGGCGCTTCAAGAACCGGACCCAAGGGAAATATCGTCGTCGGGGTCGGAGTAATATTGATCTCTCCTACCGGGCTAGTGATCAATCGCACCTACTCTCTCACGGAACCCTGTTCCAACAATGTGGCCGAGTACAACGCTTTGGTCATTGGCCTCCAACTCGCAAAAGAGCTGGGTGTAGAATATCTCGAAGCATACGGCGATTCATAATTAATCGTCAATCAGATTCGGGGGTCGTACGAAGTCCGCCATGAAGACATGATCCCCTACCACCAAATAGCAATCAACATTATCTCCTCATTCGAGGGATTCTTCATCGAACACGTCCCCAGACTTCAAAATATCGAAGCCGATGCCCTAGCAGGCCTTGCCGCTTCCTTAGCAGTGCCGAACCAAGCGCATCACTCGGTTGAGGTGATAGGCCACGAACTGGTCTGTCCCAAGAACAATATTCAATTCGTGGCGAGCTATTCCGTCCAGACGGTCGACGAAACACCAGACTGGAGACAGCCGTTCATTGACTTCGTCGTATACGATATCCTCCCGGAGAATCCAAGGGAAGCCACCTCCATCAGACGGCATTCTCTCAGATTCTTCTACGACACAGAGACAAAGATGCTGTACCGACGATCCTACGACGGATTATTACTCCGGTGCTTGTCAAACGCAGAAGCCAAAGAAGCTGTACGAGAAGCTCACGATGGTGTCTGTGGGGCCCATCAGCCTGGCCCTAAGCTACAGGACCGCCTTCGCCGTATGGGCTACTACTGGCCCACGATGGTGGCAGACGCAATAGACTATGCCAGAAAATGCAAGGCTTGCCAAGTCCATGCGGACTTCATTCACCAACCATCCGAGTTTCTACATCCAACGGTGACATCCTGGCCATTCGAAGCATGGGGAATGGATATCATTGGTCCAATCACCCCACCTTCCTCCCGAGGACATCGCTTCATACTTGCGATCACCGACTACTTCTCCAAATGGGCGGAAGCCGTCCCACTCGCAGAAGTTAAGACTTCAAACGTGATCAGCTTCCTTAAGCATCACGTCATCTACCGCTTCGGACTGCCGCGGAGGATCATCCATGATAATGGTCCGCAGTTTGCAAGCCATGCATTCTATCGATTCTGCGACAAACACCGCATTCAGAATGTCGCTTCGACACCATATAATCCGACAGCAAACGGGTTGGCAGAGGCATTCAATAAAACAATCATCAAACTCCTCAAGAAGTTTGTCTCCTCCAACAAACGCGACTGGAACGAGAAGCTCGGCGAATGCTTATGGGCTTATCGCACCACGGTTCGAACAGCTACTGGGAATACACCATTCTCTTTAATATACGGGAGTGAGGCAGTCCTCCCACTGGAAACTCAGATTCCCTCACTCCGCGTCGCCCTCACTTATCAATTGACAACGGATGATAACTATCGACGCCGATTACAAGAGTTGGAGGCCTTAGACGAAAAGCGCCTCCTAGCCCAGCAAAGGATCGAGCTATACCAAGCACGTATCTCAGGAGCCTTCAACAAGAAGGTCAAAATCAGAACATTCCAAGTGGGCGATCTCGTTCTGGCAGTCCGGAGACCAATGGTCATGACTCACAAGACCGCAGGCAAGTTCCAGCCAAAATGGGAAGGTCCATTTGTCATCGAGGCCGTGTTCTCCAACGGCGCCTACCGCCTCACCAAACAGAATGGGGACTTGCTTATGTTGCCCGTCAACGGCAAGTTTCTAAAGAAATACTATGTTTAGACAACATTCTCCTGATTATCGAGTCATGTACCCTCTTAGTACCCCTGAACTCGCACCCACCATTTTCCAAATTATCGAGTCATATATCCATTGATACCACTGAACCCACATCTACAACATTTCAGATTACCGAGCCATGCACCCGCTGGTGCCACTGAACTCTCATCTCCTCAATATTCTAGAAAATCCAAATTATGTACTTACATTCCGATCACTCTCTTAGATAGTAAGTCACGTATAATCATACCTCTGAACTTTCTTCCTGAAAGAGATCCTCCCTCATGATCTACTACCCGCGCTTCCAGTGCACAAAAAGGGTAATCGATCCACTAATTTCTGAAACGACCATGTCCTCATTACCTCTGAGTCGTTTTCACTTCCACCAAAAACAAACCGCCCCCTCGCATAGAACTTCCATGTCCTCCTACCTCTGAGTAGTTCTATGCACCCCTTCTTCATTGAGCCCACTCCTGCCATGTCCTCATTACCTCTGAGTGGGAAGGCTCCGTCGAAGAAATCACCATATTTGCCATGTCCACATTACCTCTGAGCAAGTATGTTGGTTCCCTTTCAACCTATTATCCGTACCTACAACCGAAGTGCGACAAGGATAATAGGTCCACAAATGTCCTCTGTTGACCACAAATGTCCTCTGTTGACCACAAACGTCCTCTGTTGACCACAAATGTCCTCTGTTGACCACAAACGTCCTCTGTTGACCACTATTGATTATAGAAAAGTCTTCCGTGAAGTCTCCCCCTACCATGTTCTCATTACCTCTGAGTAGGAAGATTCCACAGTAAAACCCTCATGTTTGCTACGTCCTCATAATCTCGGAGCAAATATGACTGGCTTCCTCCCACCTTATTATCCGTATCCTGAACCAGGGTACGCCAAGGATAATAGGTCCACAAATATCCCTTGCTAAGCTTCTTAAGCATAAATCCACCATCCTACCATGCCCCGGGAGCCCAGCTGCTCTACGGCATTCCTTTCCCCAGTACCGAGAACATCCATGACTATTTTGTCGTGGCTGTCCCGGACATCCTAATCAAACTTGTTATCCGTACCTAAAACCAAGGTACGCCCAGGGTAACAAGTCCACAAATAATCCCCCAGCAAGTCCAATTCCATGAACACCACAAGAACAAGAAAGAGAAGATGAGTTGAAACATGCTCATTTATCTCAAAATTCAAAAGAGCTACATCAGTGGGGATCACATCCCTGGCAAATAAAAATATACACATATGAAAGAAAAAACAAAAAGAGAAGCAGAAGAGGACAGATGGTGGATCACTGCTCCGGGGCGCATAACACCGTGAGGCGGTCCTTTATCAAGGCGACCGACCGCTCAAAACTCTGTTTGGCTCGACGCTCTGCCTCCTGATTCAGCACCGCCGGGTCCTCCAGATGAGCATAGGCTCGCCAGTTGTCCTCAAACTCCTTAAAAGACCGCTCCAAGGTGGCAGAGGATCGGGAAACCCGCTCGGCCTCCCGAGCAATCGACTCCTGCTCTGCACGAGCAGCTTCCCGCTCTAACTCTAGGAAGGCCAACTCCTGTTGGAGTGCAAGAATCCGCTCCCGTGTGGCCTCCACGAGAAGCAGACTCTTCACGAGCCCTACAAGCCTGACTTCGACGACCGAGATGGGCATATGAAACAGAAAGCTTGTCAAGGTCTTCCCGCACAGCTGGCGCGGCAGCATCCCGAGTGAGCTTAATCTTGTCCCGAGCAGCAACGAGGCGACCCCGCTCCCGTTCAATTGCAGCGGGCAAGCCAGCCTGCCGTACTGCCAGCAGTTGGGTCACAAGTTGATCAGCCTCTGTCAGCTTAGGCTCCAGGAACGCTGCTAACCCCAGCCCGCCAGGAAGACCCTTCAGAGTGTCAATTTGGCCCCGAGCTCCTCGTAGAGACAGAGAAAAAGGGACCCCCCGTTCCACGGCAGCGTTTATACCCCTCCCTAAGTGGCGATAAAAGCTGTCAACCACATCCTGTGTCACCTCGTCCAGAGCCTCCGAGGAAACCGGTGTCAGCGGGAGTGTGGCTGGTAGCACGGAAGAAGACACGACGGAATCTGCCGCTCCTGCCACAAGAGAAACCAACTCCACACGAAAAGACGCTTGAACAGCGGCCAACTCCTCTTCAGCAGCCCGCAGGATTTGGATGCTCGACAATGTCGAGAAGTCGACTTCCGGAGCCGTGTCAACAGCGGAAGACGAGGCGGAAACCATTGCCAACTCCCTCCCCGTCTGCCCGGAGACGGCAGGAGGCTCTTCAACATGAGAGAGAGGAGAAGAAACATTCCTTTCGTCCGGATAATGGCCGACCGAACTCTCCCCGAGAACATCTACGGCGGGAGGTAAAAGGTCAGGACCTGCAGGGCCAAGGCAACCATGAATCGACTTGACCCGAAGGATATGTTGATAGAGCGAATAAGCCCCTTCGGTAGTCAATATATGGCCTATCTTACCAATGGAGGAGTATGGAGGCTGAGGTTCGCTTACAGCCACCACAACCTCCTCACCAATAACCTTCGAATCAGGAATCAGAGAGTCATCCCCGGGAGAAGAGGTATTGAGAACGGTGTCATCTCGCCGAAGCTCAACGACCGCAGGGGCGGGCCCAGAGGAACCTTCGTTCCCCCGAGCTGATGCTTCAGCAACCCGGGAACTTCCAGCCGCCTCCGGGAGAGCCCCAACAGAAAGGACCGCGACGCACATATCGCTGATTAAGACAGCAAGAGCGGGATCAACCTCGGAGGCAGTAGATGGTTCAGAAGACCCCGGTCCGTCGGACGCCTACAAAGAAAAGTGATTAAATCATATCTGCGAGAGGAAAGGGAACTACAACAAAGAAATAAATCCAATTTAGCCTTACCTCCGGAGTAGCATCGGTACCGTCATCCCTTTCGGTAATAAGCGATCCACGAGACTTAACGGCAGCTCTCTTCACGGAAAAAGTCGCTCTACTGCCAGAAGATTCGTGCCTGACTCGCTTACGTGAGGAACCAGACACAGCCGGAAGCTGTTCTTCCCTCACTCTTCCACCTTCTGTAGAAAGCAATGGGCCCTCCGCCGGTTCATCAGGGATGGGAAGCGATTGATCTGCTACTTCTTCGCCTCCATCAAAAAGAGAATCTTCGCTATCATCTTCCTCCCCAGCCGACTCGGAAGGTTCTGATTCAGGGAGAGGAGTCTGAAGCGCTAGTTGCTTTCTGGCCTTAGCCCCCTTTGGCTTCTCCTCTAAGCCTGTACACACGATAAAACTGGTACTCGGATCGAAATTAATAGGAGGCTTGTTCGCCATGACATGATATAAAGCAGCCACGTATAAAATTTCCTTTGGCGTCTGAGCATCAGGGACCGAGAAGCTGGCTCGAGTATGATAAGCATCATAATAATTCCATGCCCTGACGCCATCAAGAACACTACCTTCGAAGCCCAAACCCGGATTGGGATGATCAAGGAATAACTGGCTATAACCGAACTGCCGAGAAAACCTACTAGGTAGGTACGGCTCCAGGTACACCCTATCGCGGTTGCGATAAACCAAATGAGCAGGACGGATGTTACGCAACCAGGTGAGCATATCCGGAGATAGAAAGTGAGGAGGTCCAGTACCATCAAGGTGTACCTTACTCACATCCTCATCAGAAAAAGGAGGAACAGACACAAAAAGGTGACACCCATCTACCCTCGCCAGCGCCCTCCGACAAGCCGGCATAGTATTGTATTCCCAAGACTGGCGATGGCATTTGAAGAGGAAAGCATCTTCATCCGTAGCATCTTCCGCTATCCCGGGTCCCAGCAAAGACTTGTAATGCATCGCCAACCACGCCATCAAGTAATAGAAAGGCAATTCTACGCGCTCAAAATCCAAGGTCTTCTTACGCGCAACAACTTTGGATGAGAAGGTCCGAAGACCGTGGTGGATGCTGCACACCATGGCGGAAAGAAGGGCCAGCCTAACTCCGAACACCAGTTTAACGGCGGGAAGAATAAAATGGCGACCGATCCTCTCGATAGAACCTGCTCCTCCCGAGACGACGCAATTTCGTAACCATATCATCAAAAAGCCAGCCAGAAGCGCCTTCTCTGACATCTGCGTGGTCCTATAGTAAAAATAGCTGAGAGAGTCAGTTTGACTCCCAAATATGTCACTCCTGAACCGCGACTTCTTGACGCCTGACATCAAATCCTTCACCTCCATGTGCGTTTTAGGGGTTCGAGGAGTAACTCCACTAGAAGGGTTAACTTTGAAAAGGTAACTAATCCATGATGTGGTATGGGGAGCGGTCCCTTCGGAGCTATCCGCTGTCTTTATGGCCATCTGGTGACAAGCACTATGGTGGCACAGCAACTCCCGGTATACTGCAATGAAACCTGGGAATCGTCGGTCCAAGTCCTCAAACTCCTCATTCGAAGGGGTATACACCTCGAAAGGCTCATTTCCCCAAGGGAGTTTAGAGACAGTATACATCTCATGAAGAGCAAGCCCCAGCTCCCCTACTGGTGAGAAGAATGTCCCCGTTCGCCAGCTATACATCTCCAAGAGCGCCATGAACAGCGGCTTATTAATAGGGAGCCCGTGACAAGTCCCTCGAACAGCATGATAAAGTCCCACCTCACGCAAGAGTGTTCCGTAGGTCTGCAGGACCCAGGTGGTCAACTGGACCCACATAGAAGTAGGGTTTATCCAGTTCGGCAACGCTATCCTACCAACAGGATAGGACTTCTTATGGACAAGCCGATTCAAGAAGGTGTCAGCCTGAGCAAATGAGAAGTTGGGACCGTATGCATTCATGAACGAGCCCGGGGCCAGACCCATCATATACCGAGGGACGGGATCCTTACCTGGGTACGCTGACCGCATATTCGGATTATAATGGATGTCGTCCATCAGCATCTCCGATTGAGTAGGGGTTAAGTTGCACACCATCTTCCTGTTAAACAGCACCATGTTGAACCACGATAAGGGATAATGGCGTTCCATAAAAGGGATATGGATTGACACCCCGTCCAAAGAGAAATCCCAGTTCTCGGAAATCTCTAACACTCGAGAGTTCCCTATGATTAGAGCATCTCCAAAGAGGAATAGAGGCTTCAGGTATTTCCCATCCAGCCTCCCAGTGTTCATCATGGAACGAAGGTAATGAAGGGTCTGATTCTCGATGGCGTTCAACCTCTCCAAAGGCTCATCAACAGGGAACTGATTCAATACATGCTTAATTAGGTCGTCAAGACGCACACCCAAAGCGAATTGATTTGAACCAACCAAAAGTTCCCCCGCAGGATTCACGGGCAGATTCACTAGAAAAAGATAAAAGAAACAAGGTCAGAAGACAAACAAAGAAGACAAAAGTATTAGAAAAGATTACTGAAGTCTATGCGGCTCAGGTTGCCACAGCCTCATGCGGCTCATCAGCAGATAGGTCCATGCGGCTCTGCGCGTCATAGCCCCATGCGGCTCTGAATTAACCAAGTCCGTACAACTCAGATTCAGAAGGGTTTATAGATTCATACGGCTCAGCCCGACTCATACAAACCGCTGCGGCTACAAACCACCAAGTTCATGCGGTTCAAAAGTGAGCAACGCTTATGCGGCCCAAGTCGAAAACACACATGCGGCACTGATCGAATATGACAAGCTCATGCGGCCATAATGGGCGAATTGCTTATGCGGTCACATCGATACGTCTCGTATATGTGGCTTGTGCATAAAGTATGCAACAGAGCCATGGCAGCAGTTAGGGTTTTTTCGGAGTGACCCCCTTACCAGCGATGGACGGGTGAACATCAGGATGGACAGTGCCTACAGCAGCCGACGGAGGAGCGACTACATTCGTCGCCGCAGTCGTCGTAGCAGCAACTGCCTTGCCCTTCGCGGCCTTCGATGCAGCAGATCTCTTGGGAGCCATGGTCGATGGATGAAGAAGGAAAACGAAGAGCGAAGTTGGCAACAGGGAATTCAAGCAAAGAAAGGAGGTAAAGAAATCCCCAAGAGCTGAAAAACTCCTATTTATAGGCGATCCATAAAGTAGAAAGACGCCTCGGATTACGTGCCGCCTCCAGAAATAAAGGCGAGAACGCTTCGGTCAAGGCAAAACCGACCCTTGGGATCCTCCCCCAAAAGGCGGCATCAAATCAAATCGAAGGCAATTAATGAAGATTTGCTCACATGGTCAGGGCGCGTGGCAAAGAGCTTATGCGGCCAGAAGAATCTATGCGGCCGAGATGCTAATGCGGCCAGGAAGCTCAGGTAAACAGAACATCCTATGTGGCATGAACGGGGCCATGCTTCTTATTCAAAGTGTTTCAATTTTACAAATTGAAAACTTTGAAGGGGGTCCTGTAGAAGCATAAAAAATATTAGAATAAAGGCATAAAAGGCCCATGCGGTTTTGGGTAGCAAGTTTTTGCGGCTCATACTGGAGTTGCCCTATGCGGCCCAAAAGAAGACCCTCAGACTCATGCGGCTCGAGGATGAATGCGGTTCAGCAGGAATATGCGGCTCAATTGACGACACGTGTGACCCCCCCCCCCCCCACAGTTGGCCACTGGAGTAATAGCCTCATTTAATGCTCTGACACGACTCGACGGCTGTCTCTGACATAAAGTATCATAGTGGCTCTGCCATAATGACAGACTCTTCGGGAAAAGAAGAAAATCTCTGACCCGATCTGACAAAAAATCCTAGATTGCCGCGTGACAAAAGTCTCATGCGGCTCGGATAGAGAACAGCTTCATGCGGCTCATTGAGGAGTCACTCTAATATGATTAACAAAAATCCGCCATATGCGGTCCACCCATAGCCCGGTCTATGCGGCTCAACACCACGCTAATTCATGCAGCCTACAGAAACTATGCATATGCGGCTCATGGAAAGTTCATCCCCTGCGGCTCGATGAGGCATTAACTCATGCGGCTCACGAGTAGTATCCCCCTGCGGTTCAAGTGTTGGTCACCCTATGCGGCCCTGGCAGGATCTTCAATTTAAAAAATGTGGCACTGAAGATGCAACAGAATCCCAACGAGAATATTCGACATCATCATCATAATTGCCGAGATCAGGGCGTATCATTCATCATCAAGCCAATAGGACACGTGGCGAGCAATCAAATATTGGCATAATCAATCACGAAGATTTAAAGCAGTCAGCATTAACTGCTCATAAGATTTGGTGCTATCCGCATTAGTGGCCGAGATTCATTATGATCAGGATCAAGAGCCCAGATAGAATGAAGGAGCGCCGACATTCCAAATAGATAATCATCAGCAAACCCTAATGATCCCATCCCACTCTTATAAATAGCCAGCATCATTTCCATGTAAAAAAGGTCGGCAACAAAAGAATAAAAAAAAAGAGAAAAAGAGGGAGATATACACAGAGAGAGCTCCCCCTTTTCTTGATATTCACAGAGAGAGAGAAGCCAGGAGAGCAACCCGAGGAGAGTAAGAAGATCCTTTCTTTGTCAACGCCGAGCAGATCTTCCCCGAGCCAAGGCTGCATACCGATCGTCCAAGGAGTAAGGCAGAGCGGCCGTCGCTTTCCCGAGCCTCTATCGTCACCCCCCAAAATCAAAAATAAACAATCGTACTTAGTCTGCTGTACCTAGGTTTTCGTCCCTAGGCTTTCTTTGTACGAGCGAGTTTGTATTGTGAGTCTAAGTTCAGTCCTCCGATAATTGTTCTGTTCTTTTACAATCAATGGCAAACAACCTTCATATACAATAGACTTATTTGTGCTATCATAGAAGAAACACTTGTGCCATAGCTATTATCCGTGAGATGGCTAATGCTACGAAGATTGTGCTTAAGATCTATAACATAGACAAACATTTTTCATGCAAGGGTAAGAAGGGTAGCCGATATTACCATGTCTACTGATGTACCCCTTTAAATTATTACCGAAGGGGACGTGTCCTTCCTTTCTTCATCGATAGCATTGCAAAAAGTGAAGCATCACCGGTCATGTGCCGTGAGCAACTGCTATCGAGGATCCACTTGCTTCTAGCATGCGATGAAGGTTTCACCTACAACACAAGTTGAAGATGAAGACTTTGGTACACATAAATGTTTGGTCCTTAACTGTTAGTTTTAGGAACCCATCTTAGCATTATCATGTCAACATGTTTACCTATTTGACAGTAATGAGATGTATGTCCAAGTAAACCATAATAGTGGCACATCACAGGTGTTATAGGTCTAGAGGAAGATAAGTTAGTGTTTTGTGTATGATGAATTCTAATATAAGGAGTGTAGAAGCATGAAAAATATGGGATTCATGCAGATTATAAATTGCCGCATAGGTACTTTGGGTCAAACAGGTCCGCATGAAGGAAAGCTGCATAACTGGTTTAATAACATATGTGGCCTGTCGACAAACAGCTGCAGAATGAAGATATACGGCCAAAAGGAACAGTCCGACTGATAAAGCTAACAAGTCCTGACAAAACTGACAAAAATGACAGCTCTGACACTTCAACAAAAAGATAAGACGTGAGACGTCGCCCAAAAGCAGGGTTCGTACGTCTTCATGCGGCCAGAAGAGTGTCATCTAAGCCGCATGAACCTTATACGGCTCAGACTTATACGGCCCCAAAATCTCCAAACTTCATGCAGCCAAGAGTAACTGTGATCCAGGCCGCATGAGCTTTATGCGGCAAAAATATAGATCAAAGACTGAGATAACTATGCAGCTCACCGCAACAGGACACGTGGCAATCTGACCAAGTCCCTAACTACCCAGATTTGCTGCAACAAAATCCCAACAAATCGACAGATGGCAGCCAAAGAGCTGGTCTTCGCGTGCTAATCAGCCATGTGGCCGCAGGCTTTCTATGCGGCCCAATATACATTCTATTATAAATAGCAGGGTTCCACTCCCCTGCAAAAGGCTGGCAACCTTCAAGAAAAAAGCAATTTCTTCACGAGCTAGAGACTGCATCAGATAGTCCATGGAGTAAGGCAGAGTTAATAGCACTTTCCCGAGACTCCACCGTCACCCCCAGAATCAAAACTAAACAATTATACTTAGATTGTTTCCTAGGATTTCTTTCTAGGCTCTTCTTTGTACAAGCGAGTTTGTAATCAATTTTAGTGTTCTGTAATACCTGTCTTTGATTTTTTTATTACAAACATGATGGCGACTCTGTTGGGGACGTCCTTCTCTTTCGATGAGAAATTGGTGACGCAATCTAACGCGTCCAAGCTCAGCTCTATATAACAGATGCTTGTGGTTCGTTTTGACCAACAAGCCTTCGAAGAATTGCTCTCTGAAGGAAGCACCAGCCCGTCTCAGAAGCGAGCCAACCCGAAAAGGAATCGCAAGGCATCGGTGTACAAAATTGTTGCCCCCAGTTCTCGAAGAAGCTCCTTCTGCAGCCCAAAATGGTGACCAGAACTCTCCTGCGGCTTTGTTTCCGACCGCAGAGGAACCTACTGTCCCTAAATCCAGCAGAGGAAAATACTACGATGCTGAGTTTTTGGAGGCACAAGAGAAATCTATACGGACAAAGAAGAGGCCGCAGAGAGGAGATGAGCAGTATGTCCATGCAACAGCCAACTCCGGCCGCAGGCAGACAACTCATGTGGCAGCCAACTCTGGCCGCAGGCAAACAACTCATGCGGCAGCCAAATCTGGCCACAGAAAGATGATCCATGCGACATCCAACTCTAGCCGCAAGAAGATGGCCCATGCGAGGACCAATCCTGGCCTCAAACAGGACGTCTCATGCGGCCCTGTCAGAAGCTCTGTATTCAACCGCCTCTCATACGGGCCCGACGCCATGCGGCCCACTGAGGATACGGGATGTATCAATCTGGACTCTTTTTACTATGCACCTTTGGGCGCTAAGTCAAAAAAGTCTAGGGCAGTTCGGGCTCAACCAGCCCAGTCAACTGTCCAAGTTGCTGACTGTCAGTGGGCTCCGTTGACTGTTACACGGGCTCCTGACGGAAAGTTGTACAGAACCACTCGTGTCCAGTCCCCCAGGGCTAACGGACAGGGTGGGTCTTTAAAGTCTCCCTTTAAAGATCCAGAGCAAGTGCTTTTACTTGCCACGGATCAGGAAGCAAGCATGATACCCAAGCACCCGTGCGCTCCGGGATACCCGAGTTCACAAGTTTGTTGCAAAGATAGAGCAGCCTCCTACCGACTTACGCGACGTGATTACTCCCTAATGCAAGACGGAAGCGTCGGCATGCAATGAGTCCCTCTCGGGGCGTCGTTGCACCCAAGTCATCATCCACTGCTGCTGCGACAAATCAGTAGCACCTGGAAATCGGCAGTTAGTTTTCCAGCGACTGCAGCAGCCAGCACCCATCCGACAACAGCTCAAAAAATAGGTAAAATTCCAGGGGACGAGGATTTTTTTATCGTCTCCTGTAATTTGACTCAAAAGGTTCCTCCTGGCAAGGGAGGAAAGAAGACATACTCTTCTAGCCCGGCCATCTCGGCCAGTATTGCAAGGAGACCCTCATCTGCGGGGTTGCCATCGACAACAACAGGGGGTGTCTATTTAGGCACTCAATCCAAAAAGAAGCTTTCGACACCCGGGGGTGCACCTTCAGCCTCCTTGATAGTAGATAAAGCTGGGGGTAGCAGTCCCCTCAATGTATGCGACAACCCGATGTAACAAGAGCACATACAGGGGGTAGAGGTCCCCCAGAACTGTGCAACACACTTGGGTTCCTCTGAGGGCCACCACCCTTACCAAGACGATGCGGCTTCCTGCACAGGGGGTAGCAACCCTTCCGAGTCTGACGAAGATGATATTCCGACATTCTCTGACGATTTCTCTATACAAGGGTACGGCACCGAGAGTACCTCTGCCGCAATCCCTTCCACCTCTACCCACGTCAGGACAGTCTTTATGGCTGACGATGTTCATGAAGCACCTTCTGACCGACAACGGCTAGAAGTGCTGGAATCCATGCTCCTGTCCTTGGTCAAGTCCGTAGACAAGATCAAAGACGCCTTGCCAGCTCAAACAGCAAGGGCGCCCGGGCAAACAAGCTTGTGACCCGCAGTCAACGCGGACTCCAACACGACCGCCCCTCCTTTGGGTGATGATCCCTTAGCATCATCCGTTCCTTCAGCTACAGATGAAGCCAAAGAGGAAAGGAGGGAAGTCCAGGAGCTCCGAGCGATGTTCAATACCTGAGACTCCTCTCGGGATCTCAGAATACGGCAGCTATATCCGGTTGTAGGAAGAGACGTACCTTTTCCACCACGGTACAAGCCTTTCTATATCGATTCTTATGATGGGAAGACCTCTGCTAGTCGGTACATGACTTACTTTGAAGTCACAATCGACCACTTGTCGTATAGTGACGCCATCCGCACGCGATTATTCATCGGAGCATTGGAGGGGATCGCGTTCGACTGGTACCACAACCTTTCCGACAACTCATTCACTCTTTTGACGGCTTCAAACACATGTTCCTGGAAAGATTTTACAAAGTGGGGCATGACGTAACTATGTCGTCTCTCATGGATGTCTTTCAGGGAGAGAGGGAGCTAACGAGGAACTATATCAAGCGGTTCCGTCAAACCGCAATGAGATTGCCCCAAGGTAATCCCGAGAGCTCCTTGATTAAAATCTGCCAGAAGAAGCTGCTCCATACAATTAGCCTCTGGATGGGTGACTATCAATTCAGGGATTGGACGATCTTCATCATAAGTGCTACCAATGCAGAGGCAAAACTGAAAAAGGCTCGCCAGCTGGGATTACACATCCCAGACGGAGAAGATAAGGGCAGACGTCCTGGTTCTACCTCCAGTAACAACAACAGTGGCACCACCACCAACCGGGACAATAAGGGCAAACAGGCCATGGTCACTGATGCGACTCAGAAGCCCGAACATAAATTGACGGAAGGTCCGTGGCCGAAGATCAACTACTCATTTGAAGATAGTCATGTCAAACCTTTCTTCGATATGCTCTTGTAAGGGGGTAGAATCCAGCTCCCTCCACCAAGGCACGAGCCCCGAGCAACAAAAATAAAAGACCCAAAGTATTGTCACTTCCACCGCTATGTTCATCATGCCACCCAGGATTGCTTCCAATTAAAGCGGTACATTCAGAGTCTTATCGACTCCATAGCTCTGTCGATAGAGTTTGAAGAGATTATCGTGGCGGCAAACATGGTATCTATTCAGTTCGACGACTTCCCTCCAATAAGCACTCCAAACGGGGTAATACCTGTCCCCGGGCAATGATGGAGGTTACTAATCTTCCACCCGTCCGGAGCCACCACATCGCAAGGAGAGATCATGTGGGTGCATCCAGACTTAGTGCCCGAAGTTACCCAGGGGGTGTCATCTCCTACCAGCAAGAAAAAGGACAGGAAGTCTAGATTCTGCCATGCAATTTCAGCCGAGGCTGAGGAAGCTGCAGCTGTTGTTACCCGGTTTGGAGCATAAGTCCAGCCCGCACGGGATAGTTCAACCGAAGATCCTCAGCCAGCAACATTGTCTCCCTCTGATGTTCCAAGGTCATCTCAGCCTCCATTGGCGGATAAGTCCAAGGCAAAGAAGACACGCTTCGACAGGCCACTCCGTAATGATGTACCTTAGGGACTGGAGAGACCTTACAACTTTGACATATTAGCACAATTGGCTAATACGCCAGCAAAGTTGTCGCTATACGAGCTCCTAAGGATCTCTAAGGATCTTTGTGTTGCATTAAGCGAAGCACTCCAGAATCCTGACGCCTACTTAGCCCAAGTCAAGCTTCCAGGGGAAGACCCGCCAGCAGATTCACAGGGCGGCGATAGCGCAGATATAATACCCAAAATCATATTTACTCCGCATGACATGTTGATTAAGACCAACTTGCATGATCGCCCCTTGTACTACACTGGATACATAGGCGACATCAAGGTGGATCGGATGCATATCGACCCTGGCTCGTCAATAAGCGTCATTCCGAAAAGCTTGCTCTAACTCCTTGGCATCCCTATGCATCGGCTAGCAGCAACCAACACTGCCGTCAGTGGTTTTAACCCGGAAAGAAGCTATCCTCTGGGGAAGATCCGATTGAAGTGCCAAATTGATGACTTGAAGACGGAAGTTACCTGCTACATCATAGATGCAGACACCTCCTACAACATCCTTCTGGGACGTCCGTGGATACATGACTATATGATCGTGCCATCCACCCTCCACTAGTGCTTCAAGTATGTCAATAGACACGGCTTCGTGAGGACCTAATTTGCCAACATCGATCCCTTCAAAGGGGTTGAGTCTTATTATTCTTCGGAGGCTTGTTTAAACGAAGAATCTAAGAAGTACATCACTAACAAACTGGTGACCATCACAGGGCCAGAGGAACCCTTGATAATTCACCTCCAGACTCGTAAATCTGACAAAGCCGCACCCTTTGTCGTAACCGTGCATGAAGAGGTGCCTGGTTCTCTTATTCAAGCTGCGCAGTCGAAACCAATAGTCATCTGATTCCCATAGCCAAGAGCCAAAGCCCATTATAGGGCCGATGGTGATCCAATTGCCAAAATCCATCTGAAGACAATCGGAAGACACAAAATCCCGTGCCGAGCCTATTGTCATCCGTCTTCCCAAGACGAGCCGGCTACTAAATATCGGTCCGACGTACTCAGGCAAACCAATATTACAAGTTCAACCCTTAGTGGTCAAGTTGCCCAAGACGGCATCCCAACCTTTGGGATCGCAGGGGGTAGTCGAAGAGG
This sequence comes from Iris pallida, assembly GCA_029216955.1. Classification (NCBI taxonomy): domain Eukaryota; kingdom Viridiplantae; phylum Streptophyta; class Magnoliopsida; order Asparagales; family Iridaceae; genus Iris; species Iris pallida. Next base: position 3,201,765 of record JANAVB010032219.1, on the reverse strand, counting down.
ACGTAGAACTCGCCGACTACCTGGTGGCACAGACGGATAGTCCATCTTCTGATGATGTAATCCCCATGGATAGAGTTTCTTATCTCATCAATAAGAGGTTATCGATTAAAAATACTACCTAGAGTATCGAGTTATGTTCATCAGGTACCCATGAACTTACACTCTGTTCTCCCCCCTTCCGAAGGGACTCGCATTGCATCTCTACGAGTGACAAGTCATTTATATTAATACCTCTGAACTTTTGCTTTGATGTTTCGACTACCATATATCACGCCCATATCACCCCTGTTGGGTTCTATCTCAAAATCTATTACCCGCACCAACAGTGCACAGAAGGGTAGTAGGTCCATAAAAAAATATCCTAATCTATTGCTTGCACCATCAGTGCACAAAAAGGGTAATAGGTCCACAAAATTTCCCCGACAAGGAAAACAACCACATCTATATTATCTCTGAGTTGTTTTCCCATCCATCACAAACAAATCACCCAATGCATAGAACTTCCACGTTGATAGCACCTCTGAGTTGTTCTGTGTACCCCTATTATGCCTACCCCTACCATGTCCTCATTACCTCTGAGTAGGGAGGCTCTACTTTAGACCTATATTTACCACGTCCTTATTACCTCTGAGTAAATATGTCGGTCTTCTCTCTACTTGTTATTAGTACTCACATCGCCAGTATAAAAAAATGGTAATAAGTCTACAAAAATTATCATAATCTATTACTCGCACCATTGGCGTATCAAAGAGTAGTAGGTTTACAAAATATCTTTCAAATCTATTGCTCACATTTTCAAAGATGCACCAAAGGGCAATAGGTCCATAAAAAGTTCCTCCGCGGGATACCCTTTATCAAAATGCCATTACAAGCGCAATGAATGTATTCTACTCCATCAAAAAAAAGCAAAGTCCACTACTCATCAGCCACACACAACTTGCTAAGAATGCCCTCTAGCCGTGCAGTTGAGCGCTTAATTCTCAGCTTGACTCGACGTTCAGCTTCATGGGATAACTTTTCGGCGTCCTCCAGATGCCCATGAGCCTGCCAGTTTTCTTCTAATTTCTTCAATGCTCCCTCAAAAGCAGCAGAGGCTCGCGTGACTTCATCAGTCTCCTTCCAGATCTTCTTACTCTCCTGACGAGTGGCTTGGAGCTTAGTCCCCAGAGAGGTTAGCCTAGCCTGGAGCTGGAGGAGCTGCTCATTAGTTTCGGCCATAGCACAAGTGATGGTCTCCTCACGAGTCAAGCAAATCTCTCCCTCCCGGCTCAGCTTGTCATACTTGAGGGTCAACTCTTGGAGGTCCTTCTCCAAGGAGGGCTTGGTCGTCTCTTGAACAGCCTTCACCTTTTTTACGGCTGATATAAGGAAAGCACGCTCCTGCTCCACCACGGCAGACACATCGGCTTGCCACAGTTTCTGTAACTGGATTAGACACTGATTGGCCTCTGCCAGCTTGTGCTCCAGAAGGATGGCCACTCCTTCTCCACCTGAAAGCATCTTCAGCAGGGCAATCTGGCCTTGGGCGCAGTGGTGGGCCACAGTAAATAAAGTCCCTCTCCCTAAAGAAGCCTCGACCCCCATTTCAAATGGCGATAAAAGCTCTCGATAACGTCCCTTGATGACTCATCTAAGTTCTCCAGAGAGGACGGCGTCAATGGAATAGCACCTAAGGAAGCTGAAGGCTTCTGGGAAGGAGGCACACTTGAGCTCGAAGATCCTGTTATAAGGGAAACAAACTTTGAGCGACGAGCCTTCCGCACAGTAGCAATCTCCTTTTTCGCAGCCCAGAGGAGCTGAAGGCTGGGCAGGGCAGAAGGTTCAAGAAAGAGGCAATTCCAATCGATCCCGCATGGGAAGCAGTCAGGATGTCTGTGCTCAACACGGTGGAAGGCCCCTTAACTCGAGCCGATAGGGGAGAAGGAATACTTCTTGCTTTTATCGGATCAGCCCCTGGATCCTCTGTTATTTCCTCTTCTGTGGCCATATATACCACCGATAGCGGAGAGGCAGGTCCTGTAGGTCCAGCACAACCAGCAATCAGCTTGATACGAAGATGGAGTTGAAGCAAAAAAAATCTCTTCGTTGGTAAGAAAGCAACATGGCTTACCCGAGGTGAAAGGCAAAGGCTGAGGCTCAGCCGGAGTTATCTCACCCCCTTCCACCGCTTCCACAACCCCAGTGAGGTCAGTGACGACGCCCGAACCATCAATGTCTGTCTTTCCTGCCTCTGTTGCACCGGGCAGAGATGTAATGATATCAACACCAGTTTGCAAGAATCTTGCAACTCCAAGGTCAGGATCCAAAGAGGAAACCGCACGGGCGGCATCTGGTGATAAAATATTTGTCTCCTCCGATACTTGTAAAGGAGAGCCTTCAGATAACATGTCAAGGACAACATTGGGGCTTGTCGTAAAAGAACTTATCCTCATATCATCTTTGGTACCACTACATATTTCCTCGATTCCAAGCCTACGAAACTTAGTCGCAACTCGCTTCTGAGAACGAGGTTTATCAGCGATAGGAGGTTCGGGCCCGCTTTGTGTACACGGAGGATTCGACATAGGTGAAGGCACACGTATAGCCAAAGGACTTGTAGAGGGCTGGAGATCTTCAAAGTCATCTTCCTCCTCCTTCGTACTGTCAGAGTCAGAATCAAAATCTTTTCTCTTTCCTTTCTTCGTCCTTTTTCAAGAGTCCCTCAGTCGCTCCTCCAATTTTGTACCAACAATAAAACTGGTACGGGGATCAAAGTCGTTGGGAGGTACATTCACAAATACGTGACGAAGAGCCGCCATGTATGCGATACGCCCCGAAGTCTCGGCATCAGGTAAGACGAAGCTGGCCTGGGTATGGATCGTCGAATAATAGTGCCAGGCTCGGATACCATCCAAGATACTCCCCTCGAAACCCAGGCAAGGGTTAGGGCTATCCAGATATAATTGGCTATATCCAAATTGCCGAGAATACCAGCTAGGTAGGTATGGCTCTAGGTATACAATATTGAGGTTGCGGTACACCAGATGGGAGGGACGGATACTCTGCAACCACCGAAATAATTTTTCAGATAAAGACTCGGGTGTCACGCCCCAGAACCAGAATACTGGAGAGCGGGGGCAGACATAACCAGCTACGTATATTGAAATGGAAACGACCTCGATATACGGTCACGGCTGTCTAGATATGTGAGGGTTTTCTACAAGCCAACAGTCTCTTATGGTCATGAACAAGCCTAGTGTCTCAATCACCACAAGTAAGTAAGGTCGCAAGATGTATGATCATTAAATATACAATAATAAGGCGTCCCAAATATTACATATTCAGCTGATCATAAAGCTAGTCGTTACAAAATATTAGGACTAGCAAGAGTTTAGTCGTACATGATCAACCCTAGGATTTGTTAATCATGTTTACAGCCCGTAGGCAGACAGTAAGTAAAAGTGCATCGAGCTAACAGGTGCTCGTCGGCTAAACGCCTCAAAAGAATAATTTTACAATAGAGTGAGCGAAACAAAATAGAAAACCCACTCGTAGCCCGGGTTCCTTCTAGTCGCCACCATTGGGCTGGAAGCTTGGTAGATCCTCGAGAGCTGCTCTAAAATCTGGCCACACAAAACCAGCTGGGTCAACCCCAAAAAGAGCAAGTGCCACAAGGGGGCCACAAAATAAGAACAAAAGCCAGCATATAACACAAGAAGGACTAATATTAAAACCAGAATTATGAAAACATGTCAGGATGATATATGACGAGATAACCATGGAACTATTCCGATAGCCAGGTTACAACCCGTAAACCAAACAAGGACCGGGGCTGTAACCTTTCATCCGAACAGAGCTTGGTTTCCCACCATTTATCGGCAAGATAATAATATAAGCAATCAAGACAGGAAACAATCTGGTACTGGATCAAGACATGCCCGGACTGGTTATACTTCATTCAATCAATCACGGCCAAGCAGATACTACGACTTACTACTTTAACTAACTAGGGTTATCACAGGCCTAATTACTAACAAGATGCAGTAAGATTGTTCCACAGCCACAAGCCCTACAGACCATCCAGGCTACCCAGGACGAAAGATTAGGGTTGAATTCAGGTGGGTACATCGCCCAGAAGACAAATGTACACTTAGGTGACTTAGAGGGTGCAACACTCGACGGTGCGCTGGAAATGTGCCCTACTCGACGGCAGGCTACAAATCCCAAGAGCGCCCAGGTAACAGGATTGCCTGTAGCTGTGTCATCTCTTCATGACTACTGTGTTATTCTAGTTATTAACTTAATCCATTTTAGTAGGTACTCCTGACCGTGGTACTCAGGAGTTCTATCCTAGACATGATAGAAGACTGGACAAGTAGATTAACAAGCAAGCAAGAAAGAACCACCCACGGTGTCAAGACAGGTCAAGTTAGGTTATCAAGTCATGTCAAGTCAGGAGTGCGCCGCCATGGGCCACTTTCAAGTTATCAAGATAAATCATGTCAGGTGGGTCATGTCGGGAGTGCACCACAACGGGTCACTGTCGTGTTATATTAGTTCCTTGTCATACCAGGCCATGTGCAATAGTCATTCCAAACATATTAAATAAAATCAAGTTCATGACAAAAGGCGTAAGGATATAAAATAGGCATAAAATATCTAATAAAATATCAAAATACGGGGTTATAGAAGAGCCAAGCTTAAAGAAATAAAACCAAAACTCCAAGAGCTAATGGGTTAGGCAAGGGGGTCAGGGAAGCAGCATACGAAAAGTCACGCACGCTGAGAGAGCAGCATAGGTGAAAGTCACACACGCTACAGGAGCAGTGTACGTGAAAGTCACGCATGCTACAGGGAGCAGCTGCGTGAAAGTCACGCACGCTCAAGGAAGTAGCATACGTGAAAGTCACGCACGCTACAGGGAAGCAGCATACGTGAAAATCACGCACGCTCAAGGAAGCAGCATACGTGAAAATCACGCACGCTACAAGGAAGCAGTGTGTGAAAGTCACGCACGCTCAAGGGAGCAGTGTGTGAAAGTCACGCACGCTACAGGAAGCAGCTGCGTGAAAGTCACGCACGCTCAAGGAAGCAGCATACGTGAAAGTCACGCACGCTACAGGGAAGCAGCATACGTGAAAATCACGCACGCTCAAGGAAGCAGCATACGTGAAAATCACGCACGCTACAGGGAAGCAGTGTGTGAAAGTCATGCATGCTCAAGGGAGCAGTGTGTGAAAGTCACGGACGCTACAGGGAGCAGTGTGTGAAAGTCACACACGCTCAAGGGAGCAGTGTGTGAAAGTCACGCACGCTACAGGGAGCAGTGTGTGAAAGTCACGCACGCTCAAGGGAGCAGTGTGTGAAAGTCACGCACGCTCAAGGGAGGCAGCATACGTAAAAGTCACGCACGCTGAAGGAAGGCAGCATACGTGAAAGTCACGCACGCTACAGGGAGCAGTATGTGAAAGTCACGCACGCTCAAGGAGACACGCTTCCAACAGGAAGCGTACTCAAGTCTGCGTACGCAGCGCTAAAGAGCGCGCGTAGCTCAGTGTGTGTAAGCTAAACAGCTATGCACACTGCTCACTGTCTTCTCCAAACAGCAAGAACACCAAGGAAGAGCCCAAAGCTTCACCAGTTCATAACTTGGCCATCCGAACTCCAAATCCGGATTTCCAAAGTTCCAACTTGGGTGAAACTGAAAGCTCTTCCACATGGAAACATCAAAACTCATAGAAAACCAACATAAATAGCTCAAACCATGCAAAATCCGAAAATAGGAAAAGCTTAGATCTATGATAATTGGGGCTCCAAATCACAAAAACTCAAGTTCTAATATTTGTCTCCATGTCCTAATCTAACAAATAGACAAGGAAAAGAGGGTTCTCATGTAGTGGCAAGATGCACTTGCCTAGGGTTAGGAGAGTTGTGGAGGAAGGAGAAGAAGAAGAAGAAAATTAATGGTAGAAGTTATGAGGAGAGAGAGTGGTAGGTGGGGATATAAAGAGGGGGAGTTGTGGTGGGTTGAGGGTGTAGCATAGGGCTAGGGTGTTCCAACACATAAAATCGAACCAAAATAAACCATCCCCAATAAAACCGAGCCATGAGAAAACCTAAAATAGGAAGAATACTGAAATTCCACAAGTCGAGAAAAAAATAAAATACATACCAAAATCCAGATACGAGTATAAATACGAAATACGGGAAATACGGGAAATGAGGGTGACAACTCTACCCACCTTAAAAGAATTCCGTACTCGGAATTTAATCAAGGAGCTAGAGATTGCCACGATAAGCTACACTAAGCACAGGCAAGTTACACTAAGCAGTTCAGTCATGCAATCATACAATGCAAGCAAGGAAGGGAAAACGTAAGGCATAAGAAAGACATTATACCTCACGAGTCAAACAGGTAGGGATATCGCGATCGGATGTCGTCCTCACGCTCCCACGTTAACTCACCTAGAGAGTGATGACCCCAAGCAACACGGACTAATTTAATAGTCTTGTTCTTGAGTATATTTTCCCTCTGGTCCAAAATAGACACGGGCCTCTCCTCATACGAAAGGTTGGTACCAACAACCAATTCCGAATGGTCTAGGATGTGGCTCGGGTCCGGAATATACCGTCGTAATTGGGACACATGGAATACATCATGTACCTCACTTAGCGATGGCGGAAGAGCGAGACGATAGGATACATCTCCTACTCGCTCTAGAATATCGAACAGCCCTATATACCTAGGACTAAGCTTTCCCCGCATGCCAAAGCGAATGACGCCGCGGTTAGGCGAGATCTTAAGGAATACATGGTCGCCGACAGCAAATTCTAAGGGACACCGATGAGCATCGGCCCAATGGCGCTGGCGGTCCTGGGCAACTCGGAGGTAATTTCTGACCTTTCTGACCACTTCAACCGTCTGGAAAATCAACTCGGGTCCGAGCATCTGCCTCTCTCCGATATCGTCCCATGCTAGCGAGGATCTACACTTCCTGCCATAAAGAGCCTCGAAGGGTGCCATCTGGATACTGGCCTGATAACTGTTATTGTACGAGAATTCCACCAGGTGCAGATGATTCTCCCATGAACCACCGAAATCAAGGGTATAGGACCTCAACATATCTTCAAGAGTCTGGATTGTGCGCTCTGACTGACCATCCGTCTGCGGGTGATAAGCTGAGCTGAACTGGAGACGAGTCCCCAAACTCTTCTGTAAGCTGCGCCAAAAATGTGATGTGAATCTTGAATCCCTGTCTGAGGTGATGCTGACTGGCACACCGTAGAGCCTGACGATCTGCCTGAGGTACATCTCTGCTAGCTGTACCGTCGACTGTCCAACTCTGAATGGGAGAAAGTGTGCCACCTTGGTAAGCCTGTCCACAATTACCTAAATAGCATCTCTGCCGGCCGGAGATCTAGGCAATCCGATCACGAAATCCATGGTTATATGTTCCCATTTCCATTCTGGGATCGGTAAGGGTTGAAGAAGTCCAGCGGGCCTCTGATGTTCAGATTTAACCTGTTGGCAAACCAAACACCGAGAGACAAACTGGGCTATCTCCCTCTTCATGCCATTCCACCAAAAATGCTGACGAATATCACGGTACATCTTCGTACCACCCGGATGAATAGAATACTGTGAACTGTGGGCTTCTGCCATGACTTTCTGTCTGATATCTCCACTGGGTACACAAAGACGAGTGCCTTGTTGAAGCGTACCGTCTTTATGGATACATAACTCTGGCCTTCTTCCTGCTTCACACTCTGCTCTAAGTCGCTGGATCTTGGGATCTGTAGACTGCGCCATCCGAATCCTCTCAACTATGCTGGACTGAACCTGTAGACTGGCCATCAATGCCACACTGGTAGGAAGAACCACTTCAATTCCTATCTTCTGAAGATCTGCCAATAATTCTGGCTGCGCCGTCAGGAAATAAACTCCGGCTCTCCTGCTCAATGCATCTGCTACAACGTTGGCCTTTCCGAGATGATACTGCAAATCTACATCATAATCCACCAATAGCTCGAGCCATCTTCTCTGCCGCATATTAAGGTCCTTCTGGGTGAAAACATACTTCAGGCTCTTATGATCAGTAAAGATCTCCACTCTATCTCCGTACAAGTAGTGTCTCCACAACTTCAAAGCAAACACTACCGCCGCCAATTCCAAGTCGTGGGTCGGGTAATTCTTCTCATGATCACGAAGTTGACGTGACGCATAAGATATTACCTTCCCATGCTGCATCAAGACACACCCCAATCCTCTGCCTGAAGCGTCGCAATAAACTGTGAATCCTCCGGTCCTATCTGGAAGGGTGAGAATGGGAGCCGTTATCAAACCTCGCTTCAACTTCTCAAATAATTCCTGACACTCTGCTGTCCAAACAAACGGCACATCTTTGTGGGTCAACTGGGTCATCGGCGCTGAAATCCTTGCGAAATCTGAAACGAACCGCCAGTAGTAGCCGGTCAATCCAAGAAAGCTGCGAACCTCTGCCACTGAGCTGGGTACCGGCCATGACTCGATAGCCACAATCTTCTGGAGATCCACTTCCACTCCTCCTCGGGTAATAATGTGACCCAAGTACGAAATACGATCGAGCCAGAACTCGTATTTACTGAACTTGGTGTACAACTGATGCTCCCTAAGCGTCTGGAAGACGACTCTGAGATGTTGCTTATGCTCTGCTTCACTCTTGTTGTAGACCAGGATGTCATCTAGGAACACGATCACAAATTGGTCCAAGTAAGGCATGAAAATGTGATTCATGAGGTCCATAAATACTGCCGGCACATTGGTCGCTCCAAAGGGCATAATAAGGAACTCCCAATGTCCATACCTCGATCTGAATGCTGTCTTTGGGATGTCCTGCTCTCTGACTCTGATCTGGTGGTATCCTGACCGCAAGTCGATCTTCGAAAACACTGAAGCCCCTCTGAGCTGATCAAACAAGTCATCTATCCTCGAAAGAGGGTATCTGTTCTTAATTATCACCGAATTTAAGGTACGATAATCAACACATAGCCTGGACGTACCATCCTTCTTTTTCACAAGAAACATCGGGGCTCCCCAAGGTGATCCACTTACACGGATGAATCCCTTGGTTCTCAGTTCTTCAATCATCTTGTACAAAATCTCCAACTCTGAAGGTGCCATCCTGTAGACTCGCTCTGATACTGGTGCTGGTCCCGGGAATCAAGTCTATAGTGAACTCAATCTTCCGCTCTGGCGGCATCCCTGGAAGCTCCTCTGGAAAGGCATCTGGAAACTCTTCAACTATCTGGGATAACTGCACTGCTGCTACTGCCATCCGCAATGCTGGGGAAGATGGCTCCACTGCGCCTCTGGAAAATAAAAACTCTGGCTCGCCGGGGATACTAAAGACAACTCTGCCAATATGGCAATCTATCCTAGCATACTGGTTCCTCAACCAATCCATGCCTAGGACTACATCATAGTCTGCCATAGGAAACTCTATGAATCTAGCGGGGAACTTCCTACCGCTAACTACAATCCGACACGAGGAAAACACTCGATCTACTCCCGCAAGACCATTACCAGTAAGTATATTGAGCCTCACTGATAATGACTCGGGCTCCAATCCTATCCGTGTCGCGAATCGTGCAGACATGAATGAATGCGATGCACCAGAATCAAACAATACTGAAGCGGAAAAGGAGTTGACGAGAATAGTACCTGCCACTACCTCACCTGGTGCAACTTCTTCTTCCATAGCCATCATCATGGCCTGACCTTGTCCTCTGGCTGCTGGTCCCCTCTGCTGGAAACCTCTCTGCCTATTCTGGGTCTGAGCTTGGGCTTGTGCATACTGCTGGGGGTGCTGTTGTTGGAATGCCTGAGACTGAGGCGGCAAGGGCCTCGAAGACTGATGCTGCTGCTGCTGAACTGGCACTGGGGCCGGTCGTCTCACCGAAGAGCTAGAAGGGTTGGATGCTGATGAACCACCCCTATTCGGGCAAGCCCCTATCCTATGATCTGCTGCTCCACAAGCCAGGTATAATCCCTGCGCCCTACGACAATCCGCCACTACATGGCCTAGCTTCCCGCAATATGAACATCCCATTGCGGAAGTCTGCTTCTGCTTCTGCTGCTGCGGGTACGTCGGGGTCGAATGCTGAACCGATATTACTGAGGCCGCCCGCCTCGGAGTTCCAATGGTTAATCCCCTAGCTGCCGGGGCTGGAGCTGATGATTGGTGCATCTGACTGTGGGACCGTTTCCTACTTCCGGTCCTATCCACGATCCTCTGGGAGGTATACTCATGCCTCCTAGCTGCTCTCAAGACTGCATCAAACGTCTGGTGCTCGAACTGCTCAACCGCCAATAAGATCTCCAAATGCATCCCCTGCTGGAATCGCTGGGCCCTATCAAACTCGGTTGCCACCAAGGCGGGAGCAAACCTACTGAGTCTAGAAAACTCCGATGCATAACTGTCGACTGTTCTGCCTCCTTGCTTCAAGTTGGTAAATCTGGTCTGCAAGTCGTACCGAGCCACAGCATCGAAATACTTCGTCTGGAATCTCTCTCTAAATACTGTCCAAGCAATGGGTGCCACTAATCCCATGGCTTGCGTCGCCTACCAACTGCGAGCTAAGTCTAACAACTGCAGGCGTACCACCACCACCTTCTCATTCTCGGGTGTCCTAGCTGCTTCCAGAATCACTTCGGTATCCTGAAGCCATGCATCCACGGTAATCGTCTCCTCGGTGCCGTCGAAGAAAGGAGGGTTCAATCGCTTGAAGCTGTTCGCCGCCTGGTTCCCTGGATGTCCACCTCGGGTCAAAACATCTTGAACTGTCTGGTACAGGGCGTCGCTTCGACGATCCTGGGAAGCTATCAAGGTTCTGATGAGGCCTACTAAGGTACCATCATCTGGCTCTGCAGGCTGGACGGGCCGAACTGGTGACTCTCCTCCAGTAGGCACAACTCTGGAGGCTACCCCGGAATGCTGGGCTTGATCTCCAGGTTGCTGTTGATCCACGGGACGTGCTCCATCTCGTTGATCGGTAGGACCAGGTACAGTGCCGCTGAAGAAGACGACACAGGGAATAATAAGGAAAGGACCAGGACAGATCAACGATACAAGCATGTAATCAGGGCAAGAATTTCAGGGATTTGAAAATGCGGGCGAAGATCAAGGGCGAATACTGATTGAGACATCTATTCGGTAAAACCCTCACATTTCTTGATTGACAAGACCTGCATGGGCTACCATTTAAACCATGTCACGCCCCAGAACCAGAATACTGGAGAGCGGGGGCAGACATAGCCAGCTACGTATATTGAAATGGAAACCACCTCGATATACGGTCACGGCTGTCTAGATATGTGAGGGTTTTCTACAAGCCAACAGTCTCTTATGGTCATGAACAAGCCTAGTGTCTCAATCACCACAAGTAAGTAAGGTCGCAAGATGTATGATCATTAAATATACAATAATAAGGCATCCCAAATATTACATATTCAGCTGATCATGAAGCTAGTCATTACAAAATATTAGGACTAGCAAGAGTTTAGTCGTACATGATCAACCCTAGGATTTGTTAATCATGTTTACAGCCCGTAGGCAGACAGTAAGTAAAAGTGCATCGAGCTAACAGGTTTTCGTCGGCTAAACACCTCAAAAGAATAATTTTACAATAGAGTGAGCGAAACAAAATAGAAAACCCACTCGTAGCCCGGGTTCCTTCTAGTCGCCACCATTGGGCTGGAAGCTTGGTAGATCCTCGGAAGCTGCTCCGAAATCTGGCCACACAAAACCAGCTGGGTCAACCCCAGAAAGAGCAAGTGCCACAAGGGGGCCACGAAATAAGAACAAAAGCCAGCATATAACACAAGAAGGACTAATATTAAAACTAGAATTATGAAAACATGTCAAGATGATATATGACGAGATAACCATGGAACTATTCCGATAGCCAGGTTACAACCCGTAAACCAAACAAGGACCGGGGTTGTAACCTTTCATCTGAACAGAGCTTGGTTTCCCACCATTTATCGACAAGATAATAATGTAAGCAATCAAGACAAAAAACAATCTGGTACTGGATCAAGACATGCCCGGACTGGTTATACTTTATTCAATCAATCACGGCCAAGCAGATACTACGGCTTACTACTTTAACTAAATAGGGTTATCACAGGCCTAATTACTAACAAGATGCAGTGAGATTGTTCCACAGCCACAAGCCCTGCAGACCATCCAGGCTACCCAGGACGAAAGATTAGGGTTGCATTCAGGTGGGTACATCGCCCAGAAGACAAATGTACCCTTAGGTGACTTAGAGGGTGCAACACTCGACTGTGCGCTGGAAATGTGCCCTACTCGACGGCAGGCTACAAATCCCAAGAGCGCCCAGATAACGGGATTGCCTGTAGCTGTGTCATCTCTTCATGACTACTGTATTATTCTAGTTATTAACTTAATCCATTTTAGTAGGTACTCCTGACCGTGGTACTCAGGAGTTCCATCCTAGACATGATGCAAGACTGGACAAGTGGATTAACAAGCAAGCAAGAAAGAACCACCCACGGTGTCAAGACAGGTCAAGTTAGGTTATCAAGTCATGTCAAGTCAGGAGTGCGCCGCCACGGGCCACTTTCAAGTTATCAAGATAAATCATGTCAGGTGGGTCATGTCGGGAGTGCACCACAACGGGTCACTGTCGTGTTATGTTAGTTCCTTGTCATACCAGGACACGTGGCAATCTAACCAAGTTCTTAACTACCCAGATTTACTGTAAACAAATCCCAACAAATCGACAGATGGCAGCCAAAGAGCGGATCTTCGCGTGCTAATCAGCCACGTGGCCGTGGGCTGTCTATGCGGCCCAACATATATTCTATTCCACTCCCCTGCAAAAGGCTGGCAACCTTCAAAAAAAAGTAATTTCTTCACGAGCTAGAGACTGCATCAGATAGTCCATGGAGTAAGGCAGAGTTAATAGCACTTTCCCGAGCCTCCATCGTCACCCTCCATAATCAAAACTAAACAATTGTACTTAGATTGTTTCCTATGATTTCTAGGCTCTTCTTTGTACAAGCAAGTTTGCAATCAATTTCAGTGTTCTGTAATACCTGTCTTTGATTTTTTTATGGCAAACAAGGAGGAGTTCTAGTATGCATGTTACGGTGATGATAGTAGAAAGTGATGTGATGTGTTCGTGTTTTTCTTTACAGAGAGTCCTCTCTGTGTGTTCATCTGTTGGGGATAGAGCCTATGAGTTCTGTTTATGTGAGTGTGATTTATGTAGCTAGTGTTGTGATATGTGTTGGTGTGTCTTTGATTATGGCATCGTGCATCTGTGTCAGCCATATCTCTGTTGACTTATTTCTTGTTTTTTGTAAGAATATCATTATATTTGAAGAGGTTTAGAGGTTGCATATTCCCTTTGGTCAGCAACAAGTGTCTTATTTATAGCAAGTTCGTATCCTTCCCTGAGGGATTGATATTCCACATTCTTTCTCTTTATGACGTCAAGAGCTTCTTGGAGCTTTAGTCGAAGAGACTCAATTTCATCCGTGTAGAAATCAGGAGACTTAAGAATGATATTAGAAAGTCATTCTATTTCTTGTTTGAGACTGTCAATCTCTTTAAGAGATTTTCTATGCTTACTTCTTATAACCTTGTGTTCATCGTGTAGTTCAAGAATAGCATTTTCTAATTCAGTATAAGAGAGAGCATTTTATAGAGACGTCATCAAGTACCTGATTTAACTCTATTGACATAAGACAAACATTTTCATTGTGTTTGGATTCTTTGTCCTTGTCCGAGTCACTAGTATCACTTTCACACCATATGCTAGTATTGGCGTACTTCATTGAAGATGAGCTTCCTTTGTTTGGCCTCTCATACTTGCCAGATTCTCTTTTTCCTATTAGATGCTCTCTCTTGATGTGTCCGATCTTCTTGAAGTTGGAGCAAGCAGGTTCTTCGTCCGTGTCCCTTCTTGAACGATTGCTTTGTTAAATTTGAGGAACTTTTGAAGGTGTTTGGCGGTGAGAGCAATTTTTTTGTCCTCCGAATCGTCATCATCGGGGTCGCCTTTTAAAAAGAACTTGATGGCCTTGAGAGCAAAAGATTTTTTTCCTTCGTCTTTTCTTTCTCCTTTTCTTGTATGGAGGATTCCTCTTGTCCTTCGTGTCTAATATATGGGTTATTAGCTTTTCTATGAGGGTCTCAAGGTTTATTGTTGTTAGGTCGTTCCCATTGATAATGGCGGTAGCTTTAGGATTCCATCCTTTAGTCAATTATCTGAGAATCTTTGGAATCTTTTCATGAGTAGGATATTCCTTATTAAGAGAAGATAAAGGGTTAATGATATCAAAGAATCGAGTGAACATAAAAGTGATAGACTCATCTTGTTTTATTTTAAAAGATTCATACTCTTGAGTAAGTCTACTAATCTTTGATTCTTTTACTTGTGATGTCCCCTCGTGTGTGACTTTCAATAGTTTCCAAATTTTATTAGAAGTTTTGCAAGTTGAGATTCTATTGAATTCATTATTGTCGAGAGCACAATAGAGTACGTTCATAGCCTTTGCATCCCGACTAAAGATCTTCTTGTTATTTTCGAAAATTTTCTCTCTAAGAGTTTACGAATCTACTTCCTCAATAAATATGGAGGATTTAGGAATACCATTTACAACACAATTCCAATCAAAATCTAGAAAATTTAAGTAAATGTTCATCCTAATCTTCCAATAGTTATAGTTGGTTCCATCAAATAGAGGAGGTCTATTTGTGGAGTGTCCCTCATTATGGAATGAGTTGAGACTAGGGTTAGTGGCCATAGATCATTCTAAGAAGGTAAGTCCAAATCAAGAGACTAGACTCTGATACCAATTGTAGAATCCTGGATGGGGTAAATAGGGTAATAAAAAATTACCAGCAATAATAAGCAAATAAAAAGATAATTTAGAGAAGAGAGAATCAAACATTCGATGTATCGTTGTATCCTCCCAAGGGGCACTCCAATCCTGGCACTCTCTTCGGCTTTAATCCTAATTTGAGTAAATAGTTACAACACGAGTTTGGATCCGTAGAACTCGTCAACTTCTTATACATGAGTTTTCGTCCGAAGGCTTGCCAACTTCTTACATACGATTTTCCTCTGAAGGCTCATCAACTCCAAACTTGAGAGAAAGAAAGGTTTTGATCTTCTTGAATACTTTGAAGATCTAAGTTTACAACTCTTGAATACTCTAGCACTTTCATGGATGACAAATAAAAACTTTGAAGAGTAATGGTGGAGCACTTTGGTAGTTGAAAATTTTAAGGCTCAAGTAGATGTCTTCTAAAGAGGACTCAAGGTCTTTAAATACAAAACCAAAAGAGCTAGTCATTTAATGCTCCAATCAGTCAGTAATGGTATACCGTTGGTATTAATCGGTATTCAGTCGGTATACTGATTTTGTAATAGTAAGGGTAACAAATCTAGTCGTTGGAGCATTAAATGCTGAGAATCTGACCGTTTAGAAAAACAAATATTTATAATTGATATACCGACGGTGCATTTAGGTATGCCGTGGTATGCCGATTCTGTAAACAGAAAATGTTCAGTGAATAAGAATCGGTATACTGATATTACCAATCGGTGTGCTGTCGGTATGTTGGTGTGGCAGATAGAGAGCATTTTGTTATATAAACCAGTATGTCGTCGGTTAAACCAATGTTCTATTGGTATGTCGGTGCTGCTAACAAAGAGCATTCTATGCATATAATTGGTATAACGTTGGTATAAAACCGATGTACCATTGATATGTCGGTGCTGCTAAGAGAGAGCATTTTGTGCATGTAGCCGGTATAACGTTGGTATGAATTAGTGTACCGTCGGTATGTCGTTTCAGTAAACAGAGAGCATTATGTTATATAAATCGGTATACCGGCGGTACGAACTGGGGTACAGTCGGTATGTCGGTATGTAAATATATTTTGAAAATATTTATGTAGGCTTTTTGGTTTTGTCATCCACCTTAAGTGTTCGACAGTTGTCCTAAACCTTGTATACTTTAACGACTTGAATCATTTGAGTGCGAGCTTGAGTATGTTTATAGCTTCTCTTCAGTCTTTCTTTTATCAGTCTTTTTCTTTAAAGAGACTTCTGGCTTGTCTTTATTTTATCGATCATTTTGTAATAGCTCTTGAGAGACTTTTAGTAGTATATCTGAATCTGAAAAGGATAGATGAACAAAAATATGAAGATCTAGTTAATGGGATCAAAATCAGTGTATCAACATAAATGACCAGTAGATTGTGTCTCTTCAAGATGACTTGCTACGAAGGATTTCACAGATGGAGCCCTAGACCCAACCTAAGTACGTAGGATGAGTCGGTCATAATGACACATTTTGATATGCTCGAGCAAAACATTTTTAAGCTCACCTACTTGAGCCAAACAATGCAGTTAACTATCACAGAGCTGGCCGAGTCGACAGATCACACCAATCGACGCCTCAAACACAAATTTTACTTAGCGAGTCATTAGTACAGAGCACTGCAAGACTAATCTTTATGATGGATTCAATATTAGATTATTAGCATTGTAGTAGATAATCCCTCCATTACCGACAGCATCGGCATCACCTCCATCGATGACACTGCCTCCACAGCTAGTGCAGCCTACACAGGACGTTGTTGACCATATCGTGGTGCAGATTCATAGGAGTACATATTCTCCCTATTAGTAGTCCTAGTTTAAAGAGATTGTTTTATGAGTTCGTGTATTGGGCCTAGTTGTTTCTCTTATCTAATGTATTATTATATCAGATACTCATTGTATAAAGGAGTTATCATATCAGACAATTTCAGTAGCATACAATATTGTTAGTTGTGTATCATATCAAATTTATGATATTTCTTATATTCTCTGTCTGTGTTTTATATATTGTATGATGTACTTTTGTACCTGATATAAGAAACATTGTCTCCTATCTCTACTTCTTCTCTCTCTATTTGCTAGACCAGAGGCAAGTCCTCTACTAGCTCTAAAATTCAAATTTTTGATGTTTTCCTACATGAATTATGTTTCTTTTCGTAATTCCTCCTAAGAATTACTATGGTAGAGTGTTATTATATTCTATTATATGGTTTATATCGAGATTCTAAGAAATAATAGTGAAGGTGATACACCTATAAAAGAATTGGACACGATAT
The DNA here is from genome assembly GCA_029216955.1 of Iris pallida. Lineage (NCBI taxonomy): Eukaryota > Viridiplantae > Streptophyta > Magnoliopsida > Asparagales > Iridaceae > Iris > Iris pallida. The sequence goes on along the minus strand of JANAVB010032219.1, from coordinate 3,184,606 downwards.
AAAACTTGTAAGCATGTATGCATAATTTTTTCTGTTGGACAGTCTTTTCTGGAACAGTTTTCATCTAGCAAATGTAGTCAAAATTGAAATCTACCAAAACAATTTTCTACATAATTCGATAATTTTTTGAATATATATATTACGATAGAATTCTTATTTCGGAGCTAGGATTTATGTTGTGCAATAGAGGTGATAGATTCTGAATTCTATTTTGATTCTAGAATTTACGTAGTGTACCAAAATTTATATGTATGCCAAACCCTACATGTAATAGACCTAAAATTTTAATGACTACTCCCGACATATGAAGGATGTCCAATTTATAGAATTTTACAAATGTCCAAAAATTATATGTAATGAGTTACGTAACGTACAATATTACGTAACATACTGAATTATGTAACATAATATAAGTATGTGAAGTAACATAAGTATGTAACACTAAAAAAGTGATATAACAGAATTACGTAGTTTAATGAAGTTACGTATTATAACATAATTACATAACAAAAAAGCCTTGTTATTCATTTAGTTCCAAAACCATGTTACGTATGTGTGTCCTAACTTATAAAGTATTCTATAATGTTTATATGAGTGTTACATTGATGATTTGTTGGTGACACACAAGTATGTCCATTGATAGACCATAGGACACATCATTATATGTTCTAAAGTGATTGTAGGACACGAAATTAATATTGTAGGTGTATGTGTCTTTTTTCGTGATTATTTTAATGAAGTATGATAATGTGTCTATACTTGCATGTTCACCTATAAATATCATGCGAGCATAGACATCGTAGAATGCAAAAGTTTAAGGAACCATATATATTAAGTCATACACGATTTATGTATCGGTAATGATTTATGTAATTACCCTAACCGGACCATCGAAAAATGTTTTTAAGTGTTACAAAATTAAAGTTTATATATTTAAGAATTATAATGCTTCACATGACTTAGAGAAATTTACTGTAATACATCGGACTATTGGAGAACTAATATATAGAATTCGAGGAATATCGATTTAAATCAATTCTAAATTTTATGCTAAGTCATGGAATTGAAAAAAAATGATTGCTTGTGATGGAAACTTGCCTTGAGATAGTATTTAATTCTAGAGTTGTTTACTTATGCTTAATAGGTATCAAAATTCATAACATAGACATGTATTTGTATCACAAGTTTTATCGTTGCCTACATATTTGAAATGATTAATTTATTGTAATGTATTAACTTAGCGCACATTTTGGTTTATGTGATCATACTATTGGTTCAAGTATTGTCCTATATTTCAGTTCATTTTGAAACTTATATGATTCTAACTTATTTGTTTTATTGGTTCAAAAGAACAAATCTAGCACGATCAATAGTTATTGCTAAGTAGCCAAGGTAAGAAAATTTTTATTATTATTAAAACTAATGCAATTCCTCCTTGATTATAACTGCATGTGTGTCCAAGTTGAGTTGATCTACTTGTTGGAGTGGGTGGGGTTCCCAACCTATGTGGAGAAGACCCCAGAGTACGACGAGCGTCGTCTGTGTTTTAGAGAAGCTCGGGGAGGTGATGAGGCCAGTCGGAGAAGGCGAAGAAGCTCGGGAGCTGACAGAGGAGCTGCTAGAAGGAGGGGGGCAGAGTTCGGGCCGAACTCTGCCCAAGACAGAGTTATGGCCGAACTCTGCCTCCCTGGTCCAGAACTGTTCTGTTGCCAGGACACTGAGTTCCGGCAAAACTCTGTGTCGTCGGGGCTGTAGTGATTTTCAGGGTGATTCTTTACCGTTGTATCGTATCCTACGGTCCAGGTTTTGTTACGGGATTAGGGTGTTTTCATATGGTTTTTCCTAACCCAAAATCTCATAAAAAACACACACAAAAGAGAGAGAAGAGGCAAGAGTGCTATTGCAACTTTGGGAGAGAAGAAGGAGGATTGAAGGCCATTTTTGAAGGAGGATCGTGTTCGGGGTAATATCTACTCGTCGTCTTTGTTCTTCGTAGCCTTGTAATCATTATTCTTGCTTCTAAGTGTTGTGGGGATCCGATTTAGACCGGGAGAAGTTTGTAGAGGGTGTACTCCTTTATTTCATTAGTGAAGGCTTCTCAGGGTTGGACTCCGATCGTCCCGTAGTTTTTCCTGTAAGGGTCCACGTCAAAAATTCTCTGTGTCTGCATGGTTTGTTTTGGTGTTTTGGTTCGTGCATTGTATTGCTCGGTTCTCTCATAGGTACTCTCTAGTTTGGGAAATGGTTTTCGCGTTTCTTTCCCAATAAAGTGGTATCAGAGCTAGGTTCTGAAATGTAGAAGGGTGTCAGGAGCTGACAAGGAAAACTAGAAAGGAGAGATGGACGCGAAGCCTATGCGCATAGTGAACCTGATCGGCACCAACTATTACTATTGGCTGAGCAAGATGAAAGATTTATTGTTTGTCAAGAAACTACATCTGCCCGTATTTGCATCCGAGAAGCCCAGTGATAAATCCGAGGAGGACTGGAAATTCGAGCATATGCAGGTGTGCGGATATATCAGACAGTTTGTTGACGAGAACGTGTACAACCACGTTGCCAATATTGAGCATGCGAAGACGTTATAGGATAAGCTGAAATCTTTGTACACGAAGAAGACCGGGGGTAAACAAGTTGTTCCTGATCTAGATGATGATGGGTCTACGGTACAAAGATGGGGCGTCTATTACGGATCACTTGAGTGATTTTCAGGGTGTAGTTGACCAGCTATCTTCAATGGGAGTCAAGTTCGATGACGAGGTTCAGGGATATGGCTGCTGTGTACATTGCCAAACTCGTGGAAGACCGTACGAGTATCTATGATCGCTTTCTACTCCAGAGGGCATGGTCAGTCGGGAGTTTGCCAAGAGTGGGGTGCTGAATGAAGAGATACGGAGACGTTCTCAGGGCACTTCATCCACATCCCACGACTCAGAGGCATTGGTTTCAGAGAGCCACGGAAGGGAAAAAGTAGGGGTCCAGGTGGTGGCAGAGACAAGAGCAGAGGGAAGTCCAAGGGTCGTTATGAGGACTCAGAGTGTTACCATTGTGATAAGAAGGGCCACATCAAGCGGAACTGTTTTGCTTGGAAGAGAGAGAAGAAGGGTGACAAGGGAAAGCAATATGAGAATACTACAGCGGTGGCCTCGATATATGGAGGCGATGTGATCGTCGTAGGTGATGAGGTTATCACAAACCTCGCCTGCGATGACAATTCTTGGCTAGTGGACTCAGGGGCTTCGGTGCATGTATCTCACAACAGGGCACTATTTGCCACTAATACGACAGGCGACTGTGGAGTGTTGAAGATGGGCAATGGAGATGTGTCGCAGGCGGTTGTCGTTGGAGATGTGCATTTGAGAACGAAGATGGGTGCAAGTTCTTGTTCTCAAAGATGTTCGTCATGTCCCTGATATCCGTTTCAACCTGGTGTCGGTTGGAAGGTTGGATGACGAGGGATTCTTCAGTCTCTTCAGAAATAGTCAGTGGAAGCTTTCCAGAGGTTCGATGGTGATTGCCAGAGGAAGCAAGAAGTCTGGTCTCTACTATATAGAAGGGAGCGCACGGGGAGCACAGGAGGTGAACGTAGTCAGTGATGCATCTACCGAGTTGTGGCACAGGCGACTCGGCCATATCAGCGAGAAGGGATGAGCTATTCGGTGAACAGGAAGGTAATTCCAGGGCTCAAGTCTACAAAGTTGGAGAAGTGCACGCACTTCTTAGCTGGAAAGCAAAATAGGGTATCTTTCCAAAGTCATCCAAGTTCAAGGAAGCCGGCGTTGCTCGAGTTGATTCACTCTGTTGTCTGTGGTCCTATGAAGGTAAAATCTATTGGTGGTGCATCTTACTTTGTAACTTTTATTGATGACTATTCCAGGAAGGTTTGGGTCTATGCCTTAAAGACCAATGATCAGGTGATGCCTACTTTCAAAGAGTTTCAGGCCTCTGTTGAAAGAAAGACGGATAAGAAGTTATTGTGTGTTCGGTCCGACAACGGCAGCGAATACAATGGTCCCTTTGATGCTTATTACAGAGAGTAGGGGATACGACACCAGAAGACTCCGCCTAAGACACCTCAGCTCAATGGTGTAGCGGAGCTCATGAACAGGATACTGATGGAGAGGGTACAGTGTTTGCTGTCAGAAGCAAACTTTCCAGGCAAGTTATTGGGGTGAGGCTCTTCTCACAGCTGCTTATATTATTAATTTATCTCCTAGTGCACCTTTACAGAATGATGTGCCTGACAAAGTATGGTACGGCAAAGAGCCGTCATACAATCACCTGCGAGTGTTTGGCTGTAAGGCCTTCGTACATGTACCGAAGGACAAGAGGTCCAAACTTGAGCCAAAGACGAGGTGATGCATCTTTGTCGGCTATGGTTGGGATGAGTTTGGCTATAGACTCTACGACCCGGTGGGAAGAAAGCTCTACAGATGTAGGGACATGGTTTTCGTCGAGGATCAGACCATGACCAGCACTCAGGATTCCGAGACGCCTTCTGAGGCTGAGGAATTTCCTGAGTTAGTCATTTTGCTTCGAGCAGTTTCCAGAAGACATCGCAGAGGATCCAATTATAGGGGAGTCAGTACATAGAGTTGCTCCCAACCTTCATTATCAGCCTGCTGATGGTGGTCAGGGTGTCCCTCAAGAGGATGAGCATGCCGGGAAGGCAGTTCCTGAAGAGGAGGAGGCTGTTGGTATACAGCCAGCACCAGTGGCTCCACTGAGAAGGAGTGACAGAGAGCGTCAACCATCTATGAGATACTCACGGGTTGGTATGTGCTACTGACTGACGGAGGAGAGCCCGAAAGCTTTGTAGAAGCTATGGAAGATGAAAATAGGCAGGAGTGGATGGAGGCTATGTAGGAGGAGATGAGTTCCTTACACGCCAATTCCACTTATGAGCTGGTGCGGTTGCCAAAGGGCAAGAAGGCTTTGAAGAATCGATGGGTGTTTAGAGTGAAGCAGACGGATGATGCTACGCCCTCCATAGAAAACAAGGCTGGTAGTTAAGGCTACGGTCAGCAAAAAAGCATAAATTATGATGAGATCTTTTTGTCTGTCGTCAAGCATTTATCTATTCGGATAGTGCTAGCATTGGCAGCCAGTCTCGACTTGGAGGTCGAGCAGATGGACGTGAAAACGGTATTCCTCCACGATGATCTTGAGAAGGAGTTATACATGGAGCAGCCAGAGGGATTCTGTGAGAAGGGTAAGTCACATTTGGTCTGTCGGTTGACGAAGAGCTTGTATGGTCTAAAGCAGGCTCCGAGGCAGTAGTACAGGAAGTTTGAGTCATTTATGGGGGAGCATGGTTATGCACGGACGATATCGGATCACTGTGTATTTGTGAGGTATTTTGTCGAGGATAATTACATCATTTTATTGCTCTATGTTGATGATATGCTATTAGTGGGTCAAAATGCCACTAGGATAACGGAGTTGAAGTGCCAACTGGGCGCGACCTTCTCTATGAAGGATTTGGACGCAGCAAAGACTATTCTTGGGATAGAGATCAGCCGAGAGAGAGAGTCTATGCTGCTACATTTGTCCCCAAAAAAGTATATTTACCGAGTACTTCAGTGTTTCAGTATGGACGGGTCGAAGAAAGTGAGTTATCCCTTGCAGCCCACTTTAAGTTTACTGAGGAGCAGTGTCCATCTACCAAGGACGAAAAGGAAGATATGGAGCGGGTTCTATATGCCTCATCTGTGGGGAGTCTTATGTATGCTATGGTGTGTACGAGGCCAGACATCGCTCATGCAGTTGGCACAGTTAGCAGGTATCTTTCAAATCCTGGAAGGGTACATTAGAGTACGGTCAAGTGGATACTATGATACCTTCAGGATACTGCCGATTGGAGACTTTCTTTTGGTGGTGATGAGCCGAAGCTAGTTGGGTATACTGATGCTGATATGGCTGGAGATGTAGACACGAGACGATCGACTTCGGGCTATTAATGATGTTTGTCGGAGGAGCGGTATCGTGGCAGTCATGGTTGCAGAAGTATGTTGCCTTGTCGACGACGAAGACGGAATAGATTACGGCGACGGAGGCTTGCAAGGAGCTGTTGTGGATGAAGAAGCTGTTGCAGGAAATGGGACTAAAGCAAGAGCAGTATACTTTGCTTTACGACAATCAGAGTGCTATTCACCTTGTGAAGAACCAGATATTTCATAGTCGGTCCAAGCACATCGAGACTTGGTATCATTGGATACGGGATATGGTTGAGAAGAAGGACACGGCGCTTGAGAAGGTTCATACTGATGACAATGGAGCGGACATACCCACGAAGGTTCTACCAAGGAGGAAGTTTGAGTACTGCGCCAGGCAGATCGTCGAGATGGCGACCTCCTCCACCTAGTTGTGAAGAGGGAGATTTATTGGAGTGGGTGGAGTTCTCAACCTATGTGGAGAAGACCCCGGAGTGCGACGAGCGCAGTCTGTGTGTCAGAGAAGCTCGGGGAGGTGACAAAGCTAGTCGGAAAAGGCGAAGAAGCTTGGGAGCTGACAGAGGAGCTGCTGGAAGGAGGGGGCAGAGTTTTGACGAACTTTGCCTCTCAGGTCTAGAACTGTTCTGTTGCCAGGACACAGAGTTCTGGCCGAACTCCGTGTCATCGGGGCTGAAGTGATTTTTACGGTGATTCTTCACCGTTGGATCGTATCCTACGGTCCAGGTTTTATTGCGGGATTAGGGTATTTTCATATGGTTTTTTCTAACCCTAATCTCATAAACAACACACACAAAAGAGAGAGAAGAGGCAAGAGTGTCATTGCAACTTTGGCAGAAAAGAAGGAGGATTGAAGGCCATTTTCGAAGGAGGATCATGTTCGGGTGATATCTACTCGTCGCCTTTGTTCTTCGTATCCTTGTAATCATTTTTCTTGCTTCTAAGTGTTGTGGGGATCCGATTTGGATTGGGAGAAGTTGTAGAGGGTGTACTCCTTTATTTCATTAGTGAAGGCTTCTTAGGGTTGGACTCATCGTCCCTTGGTTTTTCCCGAGAGGGTTTTCCACGTCAATATTCTTTGTGTCTGCGTGATTTGTTTTTGTTATTTTGGTTCGTGCGTTGTATTGCTCGGTTCTCTCGCATGTACTCTCTAGTTTGGAAAAAAGATTTTCGCATTTCTTTCCCAATACTGAAGGGTTTCGATCCAAAAGGAATTCTACAAAGATTTGCTGCAGGTCGATTTATCTTATTGTATTTGGAGCTCGAAATCCAAAGGAGACTCTGTCGAAAATTCTAATAATTTTAAGAGAACTCAATTTTGAATCAAATACCTTAGTAGTAGTAGTACTAAACCCAAATTTAGATTTTATATATATATTAATATATATATATATAATATATATATTATATATAGATAATATATATAAATATATATATTATTATATATAGAAACGAACTCTCGGTAACTCTGAAGATTTTAAGGGCCAAATCATCTAAGGTTTAGACTCATAAGACACAGACACATAGACACGCAAGCATAACAAATACAGATTCCAATTAATCGTATGTTGTTCTAGTAGAAGGTATATCATATTGAGTTGTATACTCGTGCTATGTGATACTTACTACCTGAATTAAGATTCATATTTATCATGTCTCATGCATTTAATAGAATTTATGATTCTCGTATTACGTGATATTTTGCATGTGTAAAGAAACTTACATCTGCTATTCCAATGGATAATTTTTTATTGATTATATATTCTTGTATTCATGTGATACCTATGGTACAAAGATCGATATATGTAAAACCCCTATTTTTTTCAATTATTTTTTTATTAATCTATTAGACTTAAAAATGATTTTATAGAATTTATGGTTTTATTTATTTTTTTGATGACCCGGTTTGGCCAATTCAGTCCGAACAGGGCCCGAACAAAATTTAAGCCCATGTAAGCATGTATGTGACCAAATGTGGCCATGTAGGCATATTTTATGTATATACAAATATTTCCTAAATTATTTTAGAATTTTATGTACAATTTCTAATTATTTAATTATTTGTACAATTATTGGTATTTATTATATAATAATATTTTACAAAATGGTACATTTTTCTGGACCTGGATAAGGGTGTGTGGTACAGTCCACCCAATGGAGAAATTTTTATTATTTTATTATTATTAAAGTTAGTTTGTGAAAATTTATTACATTTTATTCTATTAAGATATTATTTTAATTCTGAGTTGATTTATTGTGAGTTGAATTTATATATATAATTGTAGATATGCTTAATATATTAAATAATTAGGTAGTTGACTTTTAAATGGTATTTGAATTTTAAATAGATTTTTGTGTATTTATGGATATAAACGTAGATAGATATAAATATTTATATTTTAAAAGATAAAGGAAAGAAAAGAAAGAAAAGAAAAAAAAAGAAGAAAATACTAAAATAACCACTAAGTGGCCGCCCACTTGTCCCAAGCAACATCTGCACTTAGCATTAGGCGCCCACCCCTAAGAATAGCACAGCATGCTATTTTGGCCGACCCCCCTTTGCAAGAAAGCAAACAACAGCAGTAGCCTTGAAGCCGACCCCCCTCTCTCATATTATGTATGTATTAATATATATATTGAAAAACCCTAATTCTTAATTATTTCTCCTCTCCACTCTCCTTCCTTCCTTCCTCCTCTCACCTCTGTCCCCGTACCTCTCCTCAGCGTGCGTGCAGCCTCGCCGGAGCGACAGCACTCCCGCCTCCCGGTCGTCATGACAACAACAACAACAACAGATTCCCACTTTAAGGTATCCCACTTCCCCGTTCAATTTCTCTCTCAATTTAAATTCGTTTTTAGATCCGTAAATTCGTGTAGAAAGCCCACATGACCCTCTATCATCCCCTTCAAATAGATTTATTTATTCTGCAATAAATTTCAGTTTTAATTAAATTAAAAATCTCGAAAAATCAGTTTTCAAAAATATTAAAAACCCCGTACGACGTACGTCCCGACAAATCAGGCGACCCGTCATGAACCGAAAATACCAAAAGGTCCGTGTCGAATTTATGGACGTACGAGAATTGACGGGATTCAAATTGGTTGTGTGTGCGCAACGAAATTGGTCCGTATCCGTCGATTTTTTGCGTATCAGGCTTTTCGGATTTTCCCAATTATTTGTGCACACTCATCAAATCGCGACGAAACTTGCGCCATTGGACTCGAAATATTTTTCTGGTTCTGTGAGCCAAGTTTGGTCCGATTCTGAGACCATTGATCGGGACGCTATTTTGGCGGGCCCACAATCCCACTCAACGGGCGATTTTGTGCACAGCCCACCGAAATCCAAAATTGGACATACCGTTGGGTTCGTCTCATCAAAACAAATTTATAGACATGTAGTTTGACGAATTTAGAGACCATAGGTTCTGGCACGCATTTCGGTGCAAAGCGGGTCCAACGGCGGACATCGTTTGACCCGAAATTATGATTTTACCCCTGTTCCAGAATTTGACTTTTGGACCGGCGTTTCCTAGGCATATCTTTTATTCCAAACTCGTTCGTGATGTTTGTTTCAGCATCCGGAGCTTCTTTGGATTTTGACTTTCGTGTTGACGATTCTGATTGTTGGATTTTGCTGTTTCTCGCACCACCCATAGGCAAGATACCTTACCTTATTTACTGTTCATAATTAGATGCACCTTTATGTATTTATTTACTGATTTTATTATTTGTTCTCAGTTGGATCAAGTACTTGCTATTTTGTTTCGGTTTTTTTTCTTTCTTGTTTTGTATGCATATGGACCTAGTCTTAGCGAACTACCTTTTGTTAGGGTCCTTGGGAGGGAGAAGACAGTTAAATGTATGGGCTACCCCAAATCCAAAGCTGTAGTAACTGCGTACTACGGTAGTCGAGTCGCGAGGGTCACTAGCCTCGAGCTATATGGACTGATGGGTCACGTGGGCCGCTAGCCTCGAGTTATGCCGGCTGATAGTATTGGTACTTGACATGTGCGTGTTGTGAGTTGTTACTTGTCCTGGGGGAGTCAGCCTTCACCTGCCCATATATCGAGATGTCTTCTAAATTGCCTACTAGAAAGGTTAGGAGACCTTAGCAAATTTCATGTTCCAAATCATGGCATAGAAAATGTCGTATCGTGGAATAGTAAGTTACCCTTGTCCTTGTTTGGTTGTAGGGGTATTCTACTGTTTCGATGATGGGATATTGATCCGTGTTATGGTTTGGATGCTTTTACTTTATTTTTATTTTATGGTACATTTATATTCAGTTAATATGGCATGTTCTTCCTGTATCTTTTTACGTCCCTCTGAGGACCTGGTTATCTCCAGGTGTGTGCTTCTGTGATTTTGCAGGTGTTCTAGCCAAGGCAGTGATCTTCTTCATTCTTTCGAAGACGATTGCTTTGGTTCGTCTCGTTATTTATTCGATCACTTCTTGTACATTTTATTTGAGATAGTTGGTAGTGGACTTTGTCTCCGCCCAACGATTGTATACATGACAAATTCAAAGTTGCTTTTATATCATTTATTTATCCAGTGGATGAGATTTAGTTATTATGGTTCTACTGCATTTTTACAGCTTATGTATACATACAAGGTTTCTATATATTAGAGTGTACTTCGTATGTATACAGCTGGCATGGATACGTACCTAGTCCTAAGTATTTTGGGGCTGGGACGTTACATATTTTTGTGGTGGCCCATGCAGGTCGAGTTTGTCACTTCGGTTACGTAATTGTACCGATGTGAGCCTGCAACATAGGATTAGAATTTAGGAATCTCATCCATACAGTTTGACCTCCTCCCTTGGCTTCAAATTCCGAACTCTTGTTCGACCTCCTTGAACTGCATCTTGCTTGATTCTTTTCTACCGTCGATTCTTATTTTCGTGCTTAGTATCAACTAAAAAGATGACTACACTAGTATATGCTTGTAGGTCAAACACATGGCTAGAATGGTTATATTGGCAATTGTAATACATTCAAGACTATAATTGAGTTTAAAAGGCTTTTTAGTGTGATTTAATGATTAGAAATTTGTAAAGTAGGATATTACCAAGGAAATTTTTTATTTTGAGATTCCTAAATAGTAAACACCAGAGGATTTATAGAATTTTATGCTTGGTTTAAGAAATTGATTGATTTTCAAGATTTGATATTTATGATTTATTAGGTTATAGTTGTACATCCTTGCACAAGTATAAAATTTATTTTTCGAGTTGTGAAATTTATGAGTTTTGAGTAATAGATATACGTTTTGAACAAATATAAAATTATTTAATTTTCTAGTTTTGATGTTTATGATTTATTAGTTTATTATACACATTTGAGCAATTATAAATTTGGATTGAAAATGATCTTAGATTTTAAATGTGGCAGTATAAATTATTTAAATTGAATCATACAACTTGCAATTTTGTATTTAGTAAATTTTGAATTTTAAGTGGAAGTGATGATGGCGAATTTTTGGTTTAAATATTTGAAAGTTATGAAAACATTTTTTTGAAAATTTTTCTTTATTTTAAATTGTGTTCTATGATTGAGGATTTACAAATCTAGATTTTTGGTATAAAAAAAAGATTTTGACTGATAAGATTATTTAAAAATTTAGTTTAATGTGAGATTGCTAATATTAAAATTTTGGAAGAATTTCGAAGGATGTGATGGAAAGTTATTTTGATTGATTAAAGGAGGTTACAATTTAAAGTTATGATTTTGTTGGAATAACTTAGCATGAATAGAAGTTAAAATTGATGAGAGCATTGAGCTTAATTTTGAGATTGCTTTTAATATGCTAAGAGTTTTATTATGAGTTATTTGAAAATTTTAGAGTGTTAAATTTTGATTGATTGTGAAATTTTTATGGATTCGTAAATTACGAACTCTTGAGTTAAATAGTTGAATTTAAACGTTAATTTTGGAAAAGGTTAGCAGTAACGTGATAATGTTTGCTTTGAGATTTATGAAAGTAACTTAATTTTGGTCATGATTAAATTGAACGGCTTAGAGTGAATACAAATTTTGGGTGGTTTATTTTTGGAAAGTTTAATTTGAAACTTTTGGAGGAAACTTGAGTTGAATTTTAATGGTAGGCCCCAAGATAACCCTAGTGAGTATTCCACACTAATTGCCATATCACTCATGACCATGATAGTAGTATGTACACAAGTGTTGTTAGTCATCTACCAAACTATGCGACTGTATCCCAATATTGACTTACTCGACCTTCCTTCAATTCTAGATCTTTTAATTGCGACCTTCTAACCATTTGCAATTTGAATAATGATTTAATTGTTCCTTAATTGTATTCATTTATGATACTATCTTCTCTCTAGAACTGTGCCCCTAACTTAGTATATTTATTGGATTCTTTAATTAATTTTATTTCATGCTTTAACTTGATCTTCTTTATTTTGTGTATTAATTATCACCTCGTGAACTCCCACTTTCTATTTTAGATCTTATTGCGTCCCTTACCATGACTTGGATATTTGGAGCACAACACTAGACTTTTTCTTCCAACAAATTTCATATGTAAGGCCTAGACAAGCCCACCTTCATGTAGACATATCATGTCCCACTAATACCCATCTCCTTGTACTCTATTTCTTGATATGACCTTATGGTCAAAATGGCCAAACTATAATCTTTGCCATGATACCGATATATTTTTCGACAACAGATAGGGATTCAACCTCGACTCAATTCTTTCGACCCGATATATGATTTTGTTTTACTTAATTCCTTAAATGCTTAGATTGTGCTTATCTTGATTGCTTAACCCATTGTTCCATCACACTACTAGCTTAACTCTTGTAAGTGGATAGAATACCTCACCACCCAACAAAGCCCTTGTCCTTGTGACCCATGTTGATAAGTTTGCTTAGACTATAAGTTCAAAGGACGCTAACTTAGCTAGTCAACCAAGACAACTGTATAGGCCCAAACTTTGGGCGGAACTTAGATTTTAAAAGATCCTGGACTATTTAATTTCTTTCATCATTACCTCCATTACTCATATTTTGACAATCTCATGCTGCTAAATTAGCTTTAGTTTTTGCAAGCTTATTCTTTTCGAGCTTGATCATGACATATTTTATTGGGTGCACCCACTAACATATTGTCAAATCAGAACCGGTGCATGATGGTATGATCAACCTATTGCACTTGGGTTCTCTTATCACATATTATTCTACGTGGATGAAGACATAGTAAACTTGCCTTAGAGTCTCATCCGCGACAGCCTTGGCAATTCTCTTTTGAATTATTTTTGCCGCCTATGAACCCCGTAATTCGTACTCAATATATAACACCGTCTTTAAAACCTTGTTGTTCTTGTCTTTTACTTATTTTAGAAAGACAAGGCACTGTACTTGCTAAGATAGACCCAAGGTATCATCTTTGGTTGCCCAATCGGTTAATTAAACACAAATACAGATATCCACCGACCGACTCATGTGGCTATATCCTCGTCTTTAACTACTCCTCATTTCTCAACCCTAGAATTATTATCGTGTCCTTCCAATTGTTCTTGAGCACTCGAGAATGATTCTAATCATTCACTTAAATCAAACTCTCAATCGAGGCAATTAGTCTCCAGTTTCTTTCAAGGAACCATATCTCCCAAACGTCTAATTATTCTCTTTGATCTACTCAATCCCTTATTACTCTCAATTTGGATTATCGAAATTTTGCTACCTTCATTGGCAACCCTTATTCAATCCCATAACCATGATATATTTTTCTATATATCGACTCCACAATTCTCCATTTCATGGTGGTGTTGAACGCCGTTTTATCGCCTCCACCCAAATTTAATTGTATGTTGGGATAGATAACTCATTTCTACCCCTCCACCCTATCTACCTTATTATTCCTAAATTTCGAGGACGAAATTCTTGTAAGTTGGGTAGAATGTAAAACCCCTATTTTTTCAATTATTTTTTTATTAATCTATTAGACATAAAAATGATTTTATAGAATTTATGGTTTTATTTATTTTTTTGATGACCCGGTTTGGCCAATTCAGTCCGAACAGGGCCCGAACAAAATTTAAGCCCATGTAAGCATGTAGTGTGACCAAATGTGGCCATGTAGGTATCTTTATGTATATACAAATATTTCCTAAATTATTTTAGAATTTCATGTACAATTTCTAATTATTTAATTATTTGTACAATTATTGGTATTTTATTATTATAATAATATTTACAAAATGGTACATTTTTCTGGACCCGGATAAGGGTGTGTGTTACAGTCCACCCATTGGAGAAATTTTATTATTTTATTATTATTAAAGTTAGTTTGTGAAAATTTATTAAACATTTTATTCTATTAAGATATTAATTTAATTCTGAGTTGATTTATTGTGAGTTGAATTTATATATATATGTAGATATGCTTAAATATATTAAATAATTGGGTAGTTGACTTTTAAATGGTATTTGAATTTAAATAGATTTTTGTGTATTTATGGATATAAACATAGATAGATATAAATATTTATATTTAAAAGATAAAGGAAAGAAAAGAAAAGAAAAGGAAAAAAAGAAAAAAAAAATACTAATAATAACCACTAAGTGGCCGCCCACTTGTCCCAAGCAACATCTGCACTTAGCATAGGCGCCCACCTCTAAGAATAGCACAGCATGCTATTTTGGCCGACCCCCCTTTGCAAGAAAGCAAACAACAGCAGTAGCCTTGAAGCCGACCCCCCTCTCTCCATATATATCTATGTATATGTTTATATATATATTGAAAAACCCTAATTCTTAATTATTTCTCCTCCTCCACTCTCCTTCCTACCTTCCTCCTCTCACCTCTGTCCCCGTACCTCTCCTCAGCGTGCGTGCAACCTCGCCGGAGCGACAGCATTCCCGCCTCCCGGTCGTCACGACAACAACAACAACAGATTCCCACTTTAAGGTATCCCACTTCCCCGATCAATTTCTCTCTGAATTTAAATCCATTTTTAGATCCGTAAATTCGTGTAGAAAGCCCACATGACCCTCTATCATCCCCTTCAAATAGATTTATTTATTCTGCAATAAATTTCAGTTTTAATTAAATTAAAAATTTCGAAAAATCAGTTTTCAAAAACATTAAAAATCCCATACGAGGTACGTCGTGACAAATCGGGCGACCCCGTCATGAACCGAAAATACCGAAAGGTCCGTATCAAATTTGTGGACGTGCGAGAATTGACGGGATTCAAATTGGTTGTGTGTGCGCAACGAAATTGGTCTGTATCCGTCGATTTTTTACGTATCGGGCTTTTCGGATTTTCTCAATTATTTTGTGCACACTCATCAAATCGCGACAAAACTTACGCCATTGGACTCGAAATATTTTTCTAGTTCTGTGAGCCAAGTTTGGTCCGATTCTGAGACCGTTGATCGGGACGCTATTTTGGCGGGCCCACAATTCCACTCAACGGACGATTTTGTGCACAGCCCACCGGAATCCAAAATTGGACATACCGTTGGGTTCGTCTCATCAAAACAAATCTGTAGACATGTAGTTTAACAAATTTAGAGACCGTAGCTTCTGGCGCACATTTCGGTGCAAAGCGGGTCCAACGGCGGACATCGTTTTGACCCGAAATTACGATTTTGCCTCTGTTCTAGAATTTGACTTTTGGACGGGCGTTTCCTAGGCATATCTTTTATTCCAAACTCGTTCGTGATGTTTGTTTCAGCATCCGGAGGTTCTTTTGGATTTTGACTTTCGTGTTGACGATTCTGATTGTTGGATTTTGCTGCTTCTCGCACCACCCACAGGCAAGATACCTTGCCTTATTTACTGTTCATAATTAGATGCACCTTTATGTATTTATTTACTACATATTTTATTATTTGTTCTCAGTTGGATCAAGTACTTGCTATTTTGTTCACTTTATTTTGTTTCGATTATTTTTCTTTCTTGTCTTTTGTATGCATATGGACCTAGTCTTAGCGAACTACCTTTTGTTAGGGTCCTTGGAAGGAAGAAGACAGTTAATGTATGGGCTACCCCAAATCCAAAAGCTGTAGTAACTGCGTACTACGGTAGTCGAGTCGCGAGGGTCACTAGCCTCGAGCTATGTGGATTGATGGGTCAGGTGGTCCGCTAGCCTCGAGTTATGCCGGCTGATAGTATTGGTACTTGACGTGTGCGTGTTGTGAGTTGTTACTTGTCCTAGGGAAGTCAGCCTTCACCTGCCCATACATCGAGATGTCTTCTAAATTGCCTACTAGAAAGGTTAGGAGACATTAGCAAATTTCATGTTCCAAATCATGGCATGAAAAATGTCGCATCGTGGAATAGTAAGTTACCCCTTGTCCTTGTTTGGTTGTAGGGGTATTATACTGTTTCGATGATGGAATATTGAGCCGTGTTATGGTTTGGACGCTTTTACTTTATTTTTATTTATGGTTCATTTATATTCAGTTCATATGGCATGTTCTTCCTGTATCTTGTTACGTCCCTCTGAGGACCTGGTTATCTCTCCAGGTGTGTGCTTCTGTGATTTTGCAGGTGTTCTAGCCAAGGCAGTGATCTTCTCCATTCTTTTGAAGACGATTGCGTTTGGTTCGTCTCGTTATTTATTCGATCACTTCTTGTACATTTTATTTGAGATAGTTGGTAGTGGACTTTGTCTCCGCCCAACGATTGTATACATGACAAATTCAAAGTTGCTTTTATATCATTTATTTATCCAGTGGATGAGATTTAGTTATTATGGTTTTACTGCATTTTTACAGCTTATGTATACATACAAGGTTTCCATATATTGGAGTGTACTTCGTATGTATACAGCTGGCATGGATACGTACCTAGTCCTAAGTATTTTGGGAATGGGACGTTACAATATACATACCTGAGCCGGGAAAGGATGTTTTAAAAAGATAATAAATTATTTGTGGTTGTCGACTAAAGGATTAGACGAGGTAGAACAGTTTGGATCACAACATATGAAATCTTGGCAATATAATTAACAAACATTGATGAGTACTTGACTCATTCGCAAGGTCTTGATATTGTGAGAGGGTGAGTGCTTAGCTCACTTTTTCTGACATAAATCTCGTGAGTTTGCGTTTACACATATCTCAATTAAAAATTTGGTTAGGTACTTCTAATTGATATATAAATGTATTCCCTTCGAAAAAAGAGACGGATTAATACTAAGCACTATGCGATCGTGCCACAACTTGATCCCTGGTAACGAGATTATTGCTTAGAAAGTACACAAATGTGTCATATAAGAAAGAATTGTATTGTGATTGTGCTAGTAATATTAGGCAATGAATGGATTGGACACACTTTTCAATCACTAGAGTTTTGGATTACGGTAGAGTCATATTCGAAGTTACAATATAATACTTCTTCTTGGTTATTTATAACATCTTTTTATCTGAATATCATATCATGTTTTTAATTAGAACTGTTTTACTTATTTATTTTATCGTTCATGAAGAGGACTTGCATGTCTTTTATGGCCTACTTTTGTTCACTAGTTGGATGCATGGCTGAGGAAGAAAACTTACTCTATATAGCATGGTTGAGCTTGAAAAATATCATAGATAGATAGTAGAATAGTAGCTTCATTTTTTGTAATTGTTTAGTCCTTTGTGTAGATTATCCTTTTAGAATAATGATATTTGCCCCTCAAAATTGTAACTCCAAATCGTCCCTCCTTACGTGGCAGCTGACGTGGCATGTTGATGTGGCAGCTGACATGACAAATTTTAAAATTAAAATTAAAATTTACATTGACATAAAATTAATATTAAAATTAATGTTAACTTTAAAATTAATATTAACGTTAATATTAATATTAATATTAACATTAAAATCAATATTAACATTAATATTAACATTAATTAATATTGATATTAATTAATATTAACATTAAATTAACACTAATATTAACATTAATTAATATTAACAATAAATTAACATGGACAAAATTGGGTAATTAAATTTTTTGGGTTAAAATTTGCCATGTCATCGGTCATGTCAGATGACACAAAATATTATTTAACATGCCATGTCAGCTGCCACATAAGTAGGGATGTATGAGAGGGACAATTTGGAGGTACGAATAGCATTACTCATCATTTTAAGATGGAAACCAGACTTATGTGAGATGTAAATATTGATGGTTTATGTTTATAGATGTGAATTATTATCAACTTAATTATGGTTTTAGTTTGTCTATATTTTTATCTTGTAACTTTATAGGAGACAATCTTGATACAGATACAAGTGTATTGTTACGTGCATAGCCCAAAATTTTACTTACAGTACTCGGCTCACCGCATTCTAGGAGCAGGGCATGATAGATTCGTCGCTACCTAGGATATGATCTTGGAGGATTAGCGACGTTTGTATGTTGTTAATCCAAAAAAAGAATTCGATGATTGTCATAAATTTATTGCAAAGTTGCTGACATGGCACACGTTGCCATGCAAGAAGCACATCGCTAGCAAGGTAAAGTATCTTCGCTATTTTATCAATGTTTTGGCGACAAAGAACGACTAATTCTGCATCACCAATTTGGTGACGTTATGTCTTTTGTATCGCATTGCAAAGTAGCGACCATCGCTGATTACGTCGCTACACTAATGTTATAACAACGTTTCTTTGGTCTGCGACTTGGAAAAATACAACCAAGTGTCACGACCCTCACCGACCGTGAGGGTACGAGTACGTAACAACGACTAGCCTACGTCGCAGTGTCGACGGTAGAACGCTGTTCTAGGTTAGGAACTATAACTAACTAATATGAAATACTCTCCATAAGGAGGCCAACACAGAGGTACAACTCAATCACAATCTAGAGATGGAATATGGCACAATAAAATAGATAAGAAATCCTCAACTGAGGTACAGTAGAAAGAAATAACAGAGTCTCAACAACTACCAGTCTCAACATCTCTAAAATATACAACTCTAAAAATAAAGACAACAGCTAAACACGAAAAAAAGAACAGTCTATGCTATCTATACTATGCAAGGTATCATCCTCAGCAGCTGCCTGAACCTCCCCTGGGGTCCAGGTCGCGAGTGTCATCTAGGCAAACTCCAAGTAAGGGTGCAGGGTTCCTTATCATCCTCTGTAAAATTTTCAACATGTCCAGTCAAGACGGGAGCGAGCACAAAATATCTCACGCAGTTCATATCATGTTAGGAAATATAAAGCATGCAATAGAGTAATGTACAAAAAATGCTGAAAGAAGAATGTATATGAAAATAGCAGAGATTTGATAATGAAAAATATCAATATATGATTAGTAAGAACTGTAAGCAACATGTGATTTAGAGCACAAATATGGTTATGTAAACGGGTTAGGTTATACAATAAAATGGAACTCCTTTGTACGTGGGTGTACAATGGATATATACAATTTCTTATACAATAGGATTGATTATATAACCATTTCTACTCTCCCTCCCCAATCAATACACAAGGATCCAATTCAGTTACGTTACCTTATACAATGGCTTGTACAATGGCTTGTACAATGGCTCAATATGATAATGAGAGTACAATATGCACAATGAGTGTACAATGATAAGGGTATTCAATAAATATAATATGTAAGTGAAACGCACATCACAATATGTATTTAGTGAATACAAGGAGATAACATCTCAGAAGAAGATCCATATAGTACCAATCCGTGATAACGATCGTGTCAGCATCAAGTACAGTAATCTAGAGCAAGAATATAAATCCAGACAAGTATGAAACGGTCAGAGAATGTACTCGCCTCGTATCTGAATGTCTGAAGTAAATGTACCGTCCGAGATGAGGTACCTGACTCATATTTAGAGCAACACAAGTCAAGATATATACAGAGGGTAATATATGGAATGTACAATGCATCTGCATGCTGTCTAGGTCAAACTAGGTCAAGCCTAAGCCAAACAAGTCTAACAAGTCTCACTAGGCCTAACCAAGCCTATACTAGCCAATCAAACATGATTTCCCAAGTCACAGAGCAAACACACACCATTCAAGTAACACAGGTTCACAAAACCCAACTCATATGCATATTCCACATACACAAGACTACACAAGGGTACCATAGGCTACACTACACAGGCCATGAGCCAAATTCATACATTAGGCAACACATATACCAAGTACCATATATATACATACCACTTCCTATATGTCTATATACACTATTTATATAGGCAAAAACAATATTTATATTATATCACATATATCACATTGGTATATATATATAGATAACAGGAGAATCACCTACATTAGGTTACTATTCTAATACCAATGCTAACTACTACCTCTAGGGTACAGACACTCTACAAGTCATCATATCATACTATGAAAGAACCACCTACTCAAAATACAATCTGTTAATCATATGCGTCTGTCCAAATATCATGTTGTCCAGAGTCTTCATCATGCTAGAGAGCAAGGCTACGATAATCACAGAGTTCTTGACTAAGGTACGTACCTCTAGGTTCATGGTATTTAAAATTTTTGCATTGCCGCATGCGACGGCGAAAACCTTAAATTTTTATACCCGAGAAATACATCCGAAATCTGACTACATGTCCTCACTATGCCAACTAACACGACTATCGAAGATTCTAGATCCCATGATTTAGGTGACCTAGCCCATATGATTTTGAAGAAAACAACATAACAAAAGAACAACATGACAAAATTAATCAATCAGCAAGGAACAAATGGAATCGGATTTCAAGGTAGTTATAAAAGACAATTTCGGGAATGGAATTGAGAAGAACGAAACTTGCAGCAAGATCTCCAATGGTCTGTGCATCATCGACTATCCTGACGATAGCTCGCCCTGCTGGTTTCCTCCTGATCTGCTGCTGATGCTACATGAACCGCTTGCTGCTGAGAGAAATCGAAATAACGGGAAAAAGTCTCTATACAGACAGAGGCGCACCTCCAATGTAACAGAAATGCCAACCTGAGTCGGCACAACAGAAGCTGCGGTCTCGAGGCCATGATGAACAGGACGAGAGGTGGCCAGCCTCTCGATAGTATCCCCCGAACCGAAGTGATGAGATCGTGTCTTCATAACCATTATGAAAACAGATCAAAACAAGAAACAATTTCTAAGAATGAAGCAAAAATTCAAAGGAGGACAGTCTATATTCAAGGAAAACAACAAGCAGCAAATTTAGAAAAAAGGGATCTGATAAGGAGTTTTTCCTAATGTGATTGAGTACCTTCAATTATCCTAATCCTACTGCAGGATGTAGTGATACTCTAGTTCGAATACCACTACATAAACTCGACCTGCATGGGCCACCACTAAAAATGTGTCACGACCCGCACCCACCGTGAGGGTACGAGTACGTAACAACGCCCAGCCTATGTCGCAGTGTCGGCGGTAGAACGTTGTTCTAGGTTAGGAACTATAACTAACTAACCTGAAATACTCTCCATAAGGAGGCCAACACAGAGGTACAACTCAATCACAATCTAGAGATGGAATATGGCACGATAAAATAGATAAAAAATCCTCAATTGAGGTACAGTAGAAAGAAATAACAGAGTCTCAACAACTACCAGTCTTAACATCTCTAAAATATACAACTCTGAAAATAAAGACAACAGCTAAACACGAAAAGAAAGAACAGTCTAAGCTATCTACACTATGCAAGGTATCATCCTCAGTAGCTGCCTGAACCTCCCCTGGGGTCCAGGTCGCGAGTGTCATCTAGGCAAACTCCAAGTAAGGGTGCAGGGTTCCTCATCATCCTCTGTAAAATTTTTAACATGTCCAGTCAGGACGGGAACGAGCACAAAACATCTCACGCAATTCATATCATGTTAGGAAATATAAAGCATGCAATAGAGTAAGGTACAGGAAACGCTGAAAGAAGAATGTATATGAAAACAACAGAGATTTGATGATGGGAAATATCTATATGATAAGTAAGAACTGTAAGCAACATGTGATTTAGAGCATAATATGGTTATGTAAACGGGTTAGGTTATACAATAAAATGGGACTCCTTTGTACGTGGGTGTACAATGGACATATACAATTTCTTATACAATAGGATTGATCACATAACCATTTCTACTCTCCCCCCAATCAATACACAAGGATCCAATTCAGTTACGTTACCTTATACAATAGCTTGTACAATGGCTTGTACAATGGCTCAATGTGATAATGAGAGTACAATATGCACAATGAGTGTACAATAATAAGGGTATTCAATAAATACAATATGTAAGTGAAATGCACATCACAATATGTATTTAGTGAATACAAGGAGATAACATCTCAGAAGAAGATCCATATAGTACCAATCCGTAATAACGATCGTGTCAGCATCAAGTACAGTAATCTAGAGCAAGAATGTAAATCCAGACAAGTATGAAACGGTCAGAGAATGTACTCGCCTCGTATCTGAATGTCTGAAGTAAATGTACCATCCGAGATGAGGTACCTGACTCCTATTTAGAGCAACACAAGTCAAATATATACAGAGGGTAATATATGGAATGTACAATGCATCTGCATGCTGTCTAGGTCAAACTAGGTCAAGCCTAAGCCAAACAAGTTTAACAAGTCTCACTAGGCCTAACCAAGCCTATACTAGCCAATCAAACATGATTTCCCAAGTCACAGAGCAAACACACACCATTCAAGTAACACAGGTTCACAAAACCCAACTCATATGCATATTCCACATGCACAAGGCTACACAAGGGTACCATAGGCTACACTACACAGGCCATGAGCCAAATTCATACATTAGGCAACACATATACCAAGTACCATATATATACATACCACTTCCTATATGTCTATATACATACTATTTATATAGGCAAAAACAATATTTATATTATATCACATATCACATTGGCATATATATTATATACATATGTACACATATAGAAGATAGGGGAAAAATCATGCTTGTGTGTGTGTGTATGTGGCATGGGTGAGTGAACATGAAAATGTAAAGATAGTGTGGATGTGATACATAGCAATGTGAGGGAAATCACATGTGAGGGGTTAAGGGTATACATATGTGTGATATATGTAAGGATGAATGTGTGTTGGCTACTTGAGTGATAGTGTCACATGAGAGTTATATGTGTCAAGAGTTACATAAATCAAGGGTTCAGTTATAGGTAGGTGTGTGTGAATATACATGAAATAGGAACAGTGAATGGTACAAATCCTAATTCAGTTTTCTGTGGAAGAAAAGGAAAACA
Source organism: Iris pallida (assembly GCA_029216955.1). NCBI lineage: Eukaryota > Viridiplantae > Streptophyta > Magnoliopsida > Asparagales > Iridaceae > Iris > Iris pallida. The sequence goes on along the minus strand of JANAVB010032219.1, from coordinate 3,161,408 downwards.
ATTCATGGTGTCAGTTGTGCATGTACCACAGGCTATCAGTTAGATGAAAACTCAAACCCAATGCAATTATGAAAACAAATTTCCTATGCCAATCATAAACCCAAATGTAAGTTATTTCTATATATATAACATCACAACTAAATCACAAAATAGTTAGACGTACATGAACTTTCAGAAAAACAAATGACAGTTGGTGTGTTCCTGTTTTTGTGACAGGAACTAAGTGGCCTGTGTTTCTCAGGAATCATGTTTTAGTCTCTAATTAACAGTGTTATATGAAGGGAATCATAGCCATGTGATAGGTTCTCAGATTTGTGTGGCAGGGTGTACCATGGAGTCTCAGGTTTCACATCAATTAAACTCAGTGAACCAAAGCAATCTCAGGTTTAAACAACCAATGATAGTTCCAGTTTGTCTGTGTGTTAACACCATTCTCAGGTTCATATAATGTAAGCATGGTTTTTGATGTATAGGAAAATATTTAGTAGAAAGTGTGAAATGTGAGTGTCAACAAGGTGTCCAAGTGTTCAGCAAAATGTGTCCTGTGTGTGTACAGTTCAGTTCAAGTGTGCAGAGATCAATAGATAGAAAATTAGGAGATAGGGGTTGTGTGTACATGAATTAGTGTAACACCTAGTTTTCCAGATGAGGATAATTTTGAAATTTTGTAATTATAATTATTATTATTGATAATTAATATTATGATTTTTGGTAATTTTTAATTATTTTTAAACTATTTAAAATTATGACTTGTGATTTTGACATTTTACTATTGTTTGGTTTTAATTTCGAGGAATTTGTCACCCTCAGTTTTCAGGAACAGGGGTATTTTTGTCATTTTGTATTTTTGAAATATTTTGAAATTTTTTAATTTATGATATTGTTTTGGGATTATTTGAGTCGGGTTCGAATTTCAGCTCAATCCGACTTGAAACGGGGACCCGGAGGTAGTGTTGACTCTAGTGGGACCCACACACTAGTTAGACATGGCCCACATGATATTAATTTTAGTCCACATGATAGAAATATTTTAGTTAGAGGTTAGACTAATTATTATGGATAAGGTTAGTGTGATTAGAGACTTTAGAATGACTAATTTAGCCCCAACCAATTAGCCCTTTCCTAATACTCATATAATAGGTTAGTGGGGGCATTTTGGACCTTACCATAATAGGACAAATAGCCCCATATGGCCAGCCACTTTGGGAGAGGATAGGCTCAAGTTCATTTTATTATTCTCATCCACACTCTCTCTGTTCTTTCCCAAATTCCTAGAGAGCAATCCCTAGCAATTTCTCCACCAAATCCTTCCATTTTACCACCAAATCTTCTTCTTTCCTTCTTCATTCTAGCCAAGGAGGAAGCTACCCAAGTTTGGGAGGATTCGGAGCTCGTTCATGTCCTTTTGGAATCTCTACGTGTCAGTATCGCTCCGGGAAGGCTTTTCTTCGATTCGATCTACCGGGAGGTATAAATCATTTCTCCTTTTTATTTTCTCATGCATATAGGTCTATTTTGAACCCATAGGAATGACCCCCATGGTTGTATCTCCATTTGTGTCCATTTCGTGTCCATTTGGAGGTCATAGGAGTGTCCTTTGTGTTGTGGTTGTGTCCATGTGGAAAAATCCCAAATTTGGACACACTATGTGTTGTTATGTATGAATAAATTATTACATGTTTAATCACATATTTTTGTATTGGAGATGTGTTCTAGTGTCTCATATATATATTAGTGTAGAGAGTGAGTTCTTGATATTATGTTATATACTTGTGTTCTTTTGTCTCAAACTACCTAAATCCGTCATGATTTTTATCCACGTTTTTAATTTCAGCCCTGAATTAGAAATGTCATAACTTCTAGCTCAAAGTTCGATTTAATCTCCCGTTTTTTTAAAAGAAGCATATTGAAGTTAGCTTTCCAAAATCATGTATTAATAGCCTAATTTCTGTAACTTTCTGGAGAATTATTTGAGTGTCAGCTGTACGAAAGACAAACGTGTTCTCGGTGTCTTCGCGATTTCGGGAGTTTTCGGAAACGAAAACGCGATCCGTTTGAAGTTTCGGAAAGCTAACACATAGATCTATAACATACTTTAATCCTAAATTTTAATTCATGCTGAAATGGTACAGTATTGATTATTAGTAGGAGTTACTATTCGGCATATGCATCTTGTGCACCCTTGTGTGTAATATAATGTTCTATTTGATTTTAACCCATGTTAATGTATGTACATTTTGTAATTAAATAGAGAATGCAAGCATGAGTAAATGGTTAAATAAATGATGTATGAGGTGTAAGTATCCTATCTAATGTAAGCATGTATAAGTATTACTTGTGATGAATATGTAGGTTCCATAGTATGTAATGTATGGTGCTATAGTGGTGCAAGAGAAATGAATGATGAATGAATGCAAGCATGAATGTAATGTATTAATAGATGTAATGCATGATATGTTAGATGAATGAAATGATATATATGATATATCCTCTTTACATTAATGTATATATATAGTTGAATGCAAGCATGCAGGAATGCAATTAATGTAATATATGTAAGCAATACATAAATGCATGAATGAACGAATGATATACAATGCATGCATGAAAGTATATAATGAATGCTCGATATAATGCAAGGTATATATGTAATGATAGATATGAATGCATAATGTATAAATATTGTAAATGCAATATCAAATTTCATATGTAGACATAGAACCAATACATAGCTGATATTTAGATTGAATGTTAGTTCATTTTAGGTTGTTCGAACACTGAACTGTCCATGTAAGCATATATACCTTCCTTTTCCTATTGCCAAGCCAATTTTAGTTTTCAATATAGTGGAATGTCTATAAATGTAATGTTAACCTTCAACCCTTTAATTCGAAATGTTAGTAATTTCAGTATTAGACGATGCATGAGCTGTATGCATATGGGATGTTGGCTTAATGGCAGATTTCAGATAACATGGTTCATTTTATGTGGTTAGTTACACCAGTTTATGGGATATCTCACTTTAGTTTATATGTAAATGTGGAACTAAACTGAGAATGAACTTCACCCTCTGCACAAGGACACCCCACTCTATATCAACCACCATGCATTGTAACCCTTCTCTAAATGATTGCTATAAATATATAGATTTATGTAAAGTATAGATGCATGTTAGTTATAACTTAAATAGGCTCTACTCTAATGTATATAGATGTATACTTGTAGCCATGCATGTAAGTATAATACATGTAATGTAGATGGGTTAGCTTTGTGCCATGTGTAGTGAAACTCATAACTAGTATTGATTTCTCTTTTCATGTACACCTCCATGTTCACACACACATAGCTTTAAATGTTAGTTCTTTTCTCTAATATATATATATATATATATATATATATATATATATATATATATATATATATATATATATATATATATCGAATATACATGATAGTGATGTATCTTGATGTGTGACTTGTGTTGGCTTGTATAGCCTTGTGATTGGTGTGTGATTGCTAGACTAGGCTTGGTTAGGCCTAGTGAGACTTATTAGACTTGCTGGGTTAGGAGTGGCCTAGTTGACCTAGTTGACTGGTGTAGTTGACTGGAGTTGACCAAGTGTTGACTTTAGTCTATTTTGACCTAGACAGCATACAGACGCATCGTAGATTACATTACTATCCCATGTATACATCTTGACTTGTGTTGCTCTAACTAGGAGTCAGGTACCTCATCTCAGACAGTACATTTACTTCAGACATTCAGATACCAGGCGAGTACATTCTCTAACGTTTCATACTTGTCTGGATTTACATTCTTGCTCTAGATTACTGTACTCGATGCTGACACGATTGTTATCACGGATTGGTACTATATGGATCTCCTTTTGGGATGTTATCCCCTTGTATTTACTAGATACATATTGTGATGTACGTTTCACTTCCATATTATATTTATTGAATACCTATATCCTTGTATACTCCTTGTGCATATTGTACTCTCAGTATCACATGAGTCCCAGGGATAGACCATTGTACACTATTGTATAACATTGTACAACTATTGTATAATATTGTATATATATAATATTGTACATCCATTGTATAACATTGACACTATTATGTAAGATAACGTAACTGGGTGGATCCTTGTGTATTGATTAGGGAGGGAGAGTAGAATTGGTTATGTACTCAAATCCTATTGTACAAGATTGTATAACTATTGTATATGTCTATTGTACACTACGTATAATGGAGTTACCATTGCATTTTCCTAGACCGTTTACATAACCATATTGTACTCTAAATCACAGTAGGCTTACAGTCTTACTTATCATATTTAGATATTTTCTGTTATTAAATCTCTACTGTTTTTCATATACTTCTTTCTTTCAGCGTTTCATGTACCTTACTCTATTGCATGCTTTATATTTCCTAACATGATATGAACTGCGTGATATATTTTGTGCTCGCTCCCATCCTGACTGGACCTGTTGAAAATTTTACAGAGGATGATGAGGAACCCTGCACCCTTACTTGGAGTTTGTCTAGTTGACACTCGCGACCTGGACCCCTGGGGAGGTTCAGGCAGCTGCTCAGGATGATACCTTGTATAGTGTAGATAGCTTAGACTGTCCTTTCTTTTCATGTTTAGTTGTTGTCTTATTTTCAGAGTTATATTTTAGAGATTTGAGACTTTGTTATTTCTTTCTGCTGTACCTCAGTTGAGGATTTCTTATCTATTTTCCATCATGCAACATTCTACCTTAGATTGTGATTGAGTTGTACCTCTGTGTTGGCCTCCTTATGGAGAGTATTCATATTATGTTAGTTATAGTTCATGACCTAGAACAGCGTTCTACCGCCGACACTGCGGCGTAGCTGGGCGTTGTTACGCTCGTACCCTCACAGTGGGTGCGGATCGTGACACGTTTTAGTGGTGGCCCATGCAGGTCGGTTTATGTAGTGGTATTCGAACTAGAGTATCACTACAGCCTGCAGTAGGATTAGGGATTTTTAGAGGTACTCAATCACATTAGGAAAAACTCTTAATCCGATTCCTTTTGTCTAAATTGTTGCTTATTGACTTTCCTTGAATATAAACTATTCTCCTTGAATTTTCGCTTCATTCTCAGAAATTGCTTCTTGTTTTGATCTGTCTTCATGATGGTTATGAAGACACGATCTCATCGCTTCGGTTCGGGGGATACTATCGAGAGGCTGGCCACCTCTCGTCCTGTTCATCAGGGCCTCGAGACCGCAGCATCTGTTGTGCCAACTCAGGTTGGCGTTTCTGATACATTGGAGGTGCACCTCCATCTGTACAGAGACTTTTCCTTCATTTCCGGTTTCTCTCAGCAGCAGCGATTCATGCAGCATCAGCAGCTGAGATTTGTGCAGTATCAGCATCAGGCTGGAGGAAACCAGTAGGGCAAGCTATCGTCATGACAATCGAGGATGCACAGACCATTGGAGATCTTACTGCAAGTTCTGTTCTTCTCAATTCCATTCCCATAATTGTCTTTTATAATTACCTTGAAATCCGATTACATTGTTCCTTGTTGATTGATTTATTTTGTCATGTACTCTTTTGTTGTGTTTGTTTTTTTCTTCTGAGAAAATCATATGGGCTAGGTCGCCTAAATCATGGGATCTAGAATCCTCGATAGTCGTGTTAGTTGGCATAGTAAGGACAGAGTCAGATTTTGGATGTATTCTCGGGTATGGGAATTTAAGGTTTTCGCCGTCGCATGCGACAGTGCAAAATTTTAAATACCATGAACCTAGAGGTACGTACCTTAGTCAAGGACTCTGTGATTATCATAGCCTTGCTCACTGGCATGATGAAGACTCTGGACAACATGATTTTGGACAGACGCATATGATTAACAGATTGTATCTTGAGAAGGTTTAAATATCATACCCTTTGATTGTTATAAATGACTTAGGAGTAGGGATATTTAGTTTTGTAGAGCTTATTCGTAGGTAGTTCCTTCATAGTGTAATGGTATGATGACTTGTAGAGTGTCTGTACCCTAGAGGTGATAGTTAGCATTGGTGTTAGAATAGTAACCCATTGCAGATAATTCTCCTGTTATCTATAATACCAACCAGTTACACATAGGATGTTAGTATGCCTTACATCCTTGATGATTATTACTACTTTCCTTACCTTTTCCAATGAGGCACCCATGACCAGAGCCTGCCTTTGAGTATAGTTGTAGTTCACCTAAGACCGAGAGGTCTATTTGCATAGATAGATTGCAGATGATATTGGCATATAGGTTGTTGGTATATATAGGCCATTGTTGTATAGGGTTATAAACATGTTGTTTAGCCTATACTTGGTTCAGTTTTCCATTTAGTTAAGTTCCCTTCGTGTTGAGTTCCTTTGTGTTGATCACCTTTATAGGCAGTGTGTAGACCCTTCACTAGATACCATGTCCCCTTCATTCAGACCATTCATCCTTATAGTTCTAAGCATTGTTTCAGACCCTTATAAGTTTAGTCTGCCTTAACCCTTGGTTGACAGTCAGTATAATATAGATGATATACTTAGGATATGTGATGGGTTGTTGTTCTTGAGCATATATATATATATATATATATAATATATATGTGGTATTTGGTATTCATGTGCTTAGCTTGTAGGTATTTAGTTATAGGTGACTTGATAGGATTGGGAAGTTAAGAGCTAGTCTATTATAGAGTTTCTCTTTTGCTAAATTCTATTTGCCAACACCTAAATAGCTAGCATAGGTAAAACCTAAGAAGTTGACCAGTTGATGACCAAGTACTTGGATGTTGAGAAATTGACTAGTGATTGACCCTTGACTATGTTGACCTAGAAGAGGGTGCGATCATCTTAATTTCGAGGACGAAATTTTTATAAGGTGGGTAGGATTGTAACACCCAGTTTTCCAGATGAGGATAATTTGAAATTTTGTAATTATAATTATTATTTATTGATAATTATTTCATATTATGATTTTTGGTGATTTTTAATCATTTTTAAACTATTTAAAATTATGACTTGTGATTTTGACATTTTACTATTGTTTGGTTTTAATTTCGAGGAATTTGTCACCCTCAGTTTTCAGGAACAGGGATATTTTTGTCATTTTGTATTTTTGAAATTTATTTTATTATTTATGATATTGTTTTGGGATTATTTGAGTCGGGTTCGAATTTCAGCTCAATCCGACTTGAAACGGGGACCCAAAGGTAGTGTTGACTCTAGTGGGACCAACACACTAGTTAGGCATGGCCCACATGATATTAATTTTAGTCCACATGATAGAAATATTTTAGTTAGAGGTTAGACTAATTATTATGGATAAGGTTTGTGTGATTAGAGACTTTAGAATGACTAATTTAGCCCCAACCAATTAGCCCTTTTCTAATACTCATATAATAGGTTAGTGGGGGCATTTTGGACCTTACCATAATAGGACAAATAGCCCCATATGGCCAGCCACTTTGGGAGAGGATAGGCTCAAGTTCATTTTATTATTCTCATCCACACTCTCTCTCTTGTTCTTCTCCAAATTTCTAGAGAGCAATCCCTAGCAATTTCTCCACCAAATCCTTCCATTTTACCACCAAATCTTCTTCTTCCTTCTTCATTCTAGCCAAGGAGGAAGGTACCCAAGTTTGGGAGGATTCGGAGCTCGTTCATGTCCTTTTGGAATCTCTACGTGTCAGTGTCGCTCCGGGAAGGCTTTTCTTCGATTCGATCTACCGGGAGGTATAAATCCCTTCTCCTTTTCATTTTCTCATGCATATAGGTCTATTTTGAACCCATAGGAATGACTCCCATGGTTGTATCTCCATTTGTGTCCATTTCGTGTCCATTTGGAGGTCATAGGAGTGTCCTTTGTGTTGTGGTTGTGTCCATGTGGGAAAATCCCAAATTTGGACACACTATGTGTTGTTGTTATGTATGAATGAATTATTACATGTTTAATCACATATTTTTGTATTGGAGATGTGTTCTATAGTGTCTCATATATATATATTAGTGTAGAGAGTGAGTTCTTGATATATTATGTTATATACTTGTGTTCTTTTGTCTCAAACTACCTAAATCCGTCATGATTTTTATCCACGTTTTTAATTTCAGCCCTAACTTAGAAATGTCATAACTTCTAGCTCAAAGTTCGGTTTAATCTCCCGATTTTTTTTAAAAGAAGCGTATTGAAGTTAGCTTTCCTAAAACATGTACTAATAGGCCTAATTCTTTCTGTAACTTTCTGGAGAATTATTTGAGTGTCAGCTGTACGAAAGACAAACGCGTTCTCGATGTCTTCGCGATTTCGGGAGTTTCCGGAAACGAAAACGCGATCCGTTTGAAGTTTCGGAAAGATAACACATAGATCTATAACATACTTTAATCCTAAATTTTAATTCATGCTGAGATGGTATAATATTGATTATTAGTAGGAGTTACTATTCGGTATATGCATCTTGTGCACCCTTGTGTGTAATATAATGTTCTATTTGATTTTAACCCATGTTAATGTATATACATTATGTAATTAAATAGAGAATACAAGCATGAGTAAATGGTTAAATAAATTATGTATGAGGTGTAAGTATCCTATCTAATATAAGCATGTATAAGTATGACTTGTGATGAATATGTAGGTTCCATAGTATGTAATGTATGGTGCATATAGTGGTGCAAGAGAATAAATGAATGATGAATGAATGCAAGCATGAATGTAATGTAATAATAGATGTAATGCATGATATGTTAGATGAATGAAATGATATATATATATGATATATATCCTCTTTATATTAATGTATATATATGGTTGAATGCAAGCATGTAGGAATGCAATTAATGTAATGTATGTAAGCAATACATAAATGCATGAATGAAAGAATGATATACAATGCATACATGAAAGTATATAATGAATGCTAGATATAAATGCAAGGTATATATGTAATGATAGATATGAATGCATAATGTATAAATATTGTAAATGCAATATCAGATTTCATATGTAGACATAGAACCAACGCATAGCTGATATTTAGATTGAATGTTTGTTCATTTTAGGTTGTTCGAACACTGAACTGTCCATGTAAGCATATATACCTTCCTTTTCCTATTGCCAAGCCAATTTTAGTTTTCAATATAGTGGAATGTCTATGAATGTAATGTTAACCTTCAACCCCTTAATTTGAAATGTTAGTTAATTTCAGTATTAGACGATGCATGAGCTGTATGCATATGGGATGTTGGCTTAATGGCAGATTTCAGATAACATGGTTCATTTTATGTGGTTAGTTACACCAGTTTATGGGATATCTCACTTTAGTTTATATGTAAATATGGAACTAAACTGAGAATGAACTTCACCCTCTGCACAAGGACACCCCACTCTATATCAACCACCATGCCATGTAACCCTTCTCTAAATGATTGCTATAATATATATAGATTTATGTAAAGTATAGATGCATGTTAGTTATAACTTAAATAGCCTCTACTCTAATGTATATAGATGTATACTTGTAGCCATGCATGTAAGTATAATACATGTGTAATGTAGATGGGTTAGCTTTGTGCCATGTGTAGTGTAAACTCATAACTAGTATTGATTTCTCTTTTCATGTACACCTCCATGTTCACACACACACATAGCTTTAAATGTTAGTTCTTTTCTCTTATATATATATATATATATATATATATATATATATATATATATATATATAATATCGAATATACATGATAGTGATGTATCTTGATGTGTGACTTGTGTTGGCTTGTATAGCCTTGTGATTGGTGTGTGATTGCTAGACTAGGCTTGGTTAGGCCTAGTGAGACTTATTAGACTTGCTGGGGTTAGGAGTGGCCTAGTTGACCTAGTTGACTGGTGTAGTTGACTGGAGTTGACCAAGTGTTGACTTTAGTCTATTTTGACCTAGACAGCATACAGACGCATCGTAGATTACGTTTATTATCCCATGTATACATCTTGACTTGTGTTGCTCAAACTAGGAGTCAGGTACCTCATCTCGAACAGTATATTTACTTCAGACATTCAGATATCAGGCAAGTACATTCTCTGACCGTTTCATACTTGCTGGATTTACATTCTTGCTCTAGATTACTGTACTTGATGCTGACACGATTGTTATCACGGATTGGTACTATATGGATCTCCTTTTGGGATGTTATCGCCTTGTATTCACTAGATACATATTGTGATGTGCATTTCACTTCCATATTGTATTTATTGAATACCTATATCCTTGTATACTCCTTGTGTATATTGTACTCTCAGTATCACATGAGTCCCAGGGATAGACCATTGTACACAATTGTATAGCATTGTACAACTATTGTATAATATTGTACATCTATTGTATAATATTGTACATCCATTGTATAACATTGTACACTATTGTGCAAGATAACGTAACTGGAGTGGATCCTTGTGTATTGATTGGGGAGGGGAGTAGAATTGGTTATGTACTCAAATCCTATTGTACAAGATTGTATAACTATTGTATATGTCTATTGTACACCTACGTATAATGGAGTTACCATTGCATTTTTCTAGACCGTTTATATAACCATATTGTACTCTAAATCACAGTAGGCTTACAGTTCTTACTTATCATATTTAGATATTTCCTGTTATCAAATCTCTACTGTTTTTCATATACTTCTTTCTTTCAGCATTTCATGTACCTTACTCTATTGCATGCTTTATATTTTCTAACATGATATGAACTGCGTGAGATATTTTGTGCTCGCTCCCGTCCTGACTGGACCTGTTAAAAATTTTACAGAGGATGATGAGGAACCCTGCACCCTTACTTGGAGTTTGTCTAGTTGACACTCGCGACCTGGACCCCTGGGGAGGTTCAGGCAGCTGCTCAGGATGATACCTTGTATAGTGTAGATAGTTAGACTGTCCTTTCTTTTCATGTTTAGTTGTTGTCGTATTTTCAGAGTTGTATATTTTAGAGATGTTGAGACTTTGTTATTTCTTTCTGCTGTACCTCAGTTGAGGATTTCTTATCTATTTTCCATCATGCAACATTCTACCTTAGATTGTGATTGAGTTGTACCTCTGTGTTGGCCTCCTTATGGAGAGTATTTATATTATGTTAGTTATAGTTCATGACCTAGAACAGCGTTCTACCGCCGATACTGCGGCGTAGGCTGGGCGTTGTTACGCTCTCGTACCCTCACAGTGGGTACGGGTCGTGACACGTTTTTAGTGGTGGCCCATGCAGGTCGAGTTTATGTAGTGGTATTCGAACTAGAGTATCACTACAGCCTACAGTAGGATTAGGATATTTTTAGAGGTACTCAATCACATTAGGAAAAACTCTTAATCCGATTCCTTTTGTCTAAAATTGTTGCTTATTGACTTCCCTTGAATATAAACTATTCTCTTTGAATTTTTGCTTCATTCTCAGAAATTGCTTCTTATTTTGATCTGTCTTCATGATGGTTATGAAGACACGATCTCATCGCTTCGGTTCGGGGGATACTATCGAGAGGCTGGCCACCTCTCGTCCTGTTCATCAGGGCCTCGAGATCGCAGCTTCTGTTGTGCCAACTCAGGTTGGCATTTCTGATACATTGGAGGTGCACCTCCATCTGTACAGAGACTTTTCCCTTCATTTCCGGTTTCTCTCAGCAGCAGCGATTCATGCAGCATCAGCAGCAGAGATTTGTGCAGTATCAGCATCAGGCTGGAGGAAAACCAGCCGGGCGAGCTATCGTTATGACAGTCGAGGATGCACAGACCGTTGGAGATCTTGCTGCAAGTTCCGTTCTTCTCAATTCCATTCCCGCAATTGTCTTTTATAATTACCTTGAAATCCGATTCCATCTGTTCCTTGTTGATTGATTTATTTTCGTCATGTTACTCTTTTGTTGTGTTTGTTTTTTTTCTTCTGAGAAAATCATATGGGCTACGTCGCCTAAATTATGGGATCTAGAATCCTCGATAGTCGTGTTAGTTGGCATAGTGAGGACATGTAGTCAGATTTTGGATGTATTCTCGGGTATGGGAATTTAAGGTTTTTGCCGTCGCATGCGGCAGTACAAAAATTTTAAATACCATGAACCTAGAGGTACGTACCTAAGTCAAGGACTCTGTGATTATCGTAGCCTTGCTCACTGGCATGATGAAAACTCTGGACAACATGATTTTGGACAGACGCATATGATTAACAGATTGTATCTTGAGAAGGTTTAAATATCATACCCTTTTGATTGTTATAAATGACTTAGGAGTAGGGATATTTAGTTTTGTAGAGCTTATTCGTAGGTAGTTCCTTCATAGTGTAATGGTATGATGACTTGTAGAGTGTCTGTACCCTAGAGGTGATAGTTAGCATTGGTGTTAGAATAGTAATCCATTGCAGATAATTCTCCTGTTATCTATAATACCAACCAGTTACACATAGGATGTTAGTATGCCTTACATCCTTGATGATTATTACTACTTTTCCTTACCTTTTCCAATGAGGCACCCATGACCAGAGCCTGCCTTTGAGTATAGTTGTAGTTTCACCTAAGACCGAGAGGTCTATTTGCATAGATAGATTGCAGATGATATTGGCATATAGGTTAGTTGGTATCTATAGGCCATTGTTGTATAGGGTTATAAACATGTTGTTTAGCCTATACTTGGTTCAGTTTTCCATTTTAGTTAAGTTCCCTTCGTGTTGAGTTCCTTTGTGTTGATCACCTTTATAGGCAGTATGTAGACCCTTCACTAGATACCATGTCCCCTTGATTCAGACCATTCATCCTTAGCCTAGTTCTAAGCATTGTTTCAGACCCTTATAAGTTTAGTCTGCCTTAACCCTTGGTTGATCAGTCATGTATATATATAGATGATATACTTAGGATATATGTGATGGGTTGTTGTTCTTGAGCATATATATATATATATATGTGGTATTCGGTATTCATGTGCTTAGCTTGTAGGTATTTAGTTATAGGTGACTTGATAGGATTGGGAAGTTAAGAGCTAGTCTATTATAGAGTTTCTCTTTTGCTAAATTCTATTTGCCAACACCTAAATAGCTAGCATAGGTAAAATCCTAAGAAGTTGACCAGTTGATGACCAAGTACTTGGATGTTGAGAAATTGACTAGCGATTGACCCTTGACTATGTTTGACCTAGAAGAGGGTGCGATCATCTTAATTTCGAGGGCAAAATTTTTATAAGGTGGGTAGGATTGTAACACCCAGTTTTTCAGATGAGGATAATTTTGAAATTTTGTAATTATAATTATTATTTATTGATAATTATTTCATATTATGATTTTTGGTGATTTTAATCATTTTTAAACTATTTAAAATTATGACTTGTAATTTTGACATTTTACTATTGTTTGGTTTTAATTTCGAGGAATTTGTCACCCTCAGTTTTCAGGAACAGGAGTATTTTTTTCATTTTGTATTTTTGAAATATTTTTGAAATTTATTTTATTATTTATGATATTATTTTGGGATTATTTGAGTCGGGTTCGAATTTCAGCTCAATCTGACTTGAAACGGGGACCCGGAGGTAGTGTTGACTCTAGTGGGACCCACACACTAGTTAGGCATGGCCCACATGATATTAATTTTAATCCACATGATAGAAATATTTTAGTTAGAGGTTAGACTAATTATTATGGATAAGGTTAGTATGATTAGAGACTTTAGAATGACTAATTTAGCCCCAACCAATTAGCCCTTTCCTAATACTCATATAATAGGTTAGTGGGGGCATTTTGGACCTTACCATAATAGGACAAATAGCCCCATATGGCCAGCCACTTTGGGAGAGGATAGGCTCAAGTTTATTTTATTATTCTCATCCACACTCTCTCTCTCTCTTGTTCTTCCCCAAATTCCTAGAGAGCAATCCCTAGCAATTTCTCCACCAAATCCTTCCATTTTACCACCAAATCTTCTTCTTTCCTTCTTCATTCTAGCCAAGGAGGAAGCTATCCAAGTTTGGGAGGATTCGGAGCTCGTTCATGTCCTTTTGGAATCTCTATGTGTCAGTGTCGCTCCGGGAAGGCTTTTCTTCGATTCGATCTACCGGGAGGTATAAATCCCTTCTCCTTTTCATTTCCTCATGCATATAGGTCTATTTTGAACCCATAGGAATGACCCCCATGGTTGTAGCTCCATTTGTGTCCATTTCGTGTCCATTTGGAGGTCATAGGAGTGTCCTTTGTATTGTGGTTGTGTCCATGTGGAAAAATCCCAAATTTGGACACACTATGTGTTGTTGTTATGTATGAATGAATTATTACATGTTTAATCACATATTTTTGTATTGGAGATGTGTTCTATAGTGTCTCATATATATATATTAGTGTAGAGAGTGAGTTCTTGATATATTATGTTATATACTTGTGTTCTTTTGTCTCAAACTACCTAAATCCGTCATGATTTTTATCCACGTTTTTAATTTCAGCCATAACTTAGAAATATCATAACTTCTAGCTCAAAGTTCGGTTTAATCTCCCGTTTTTTTAAAAGAAGCGTATTGAAGTTAGCTTTCCAAAAACATGTATTAATAGGCCTAATTCTTTTTGTAACTTTCTGGAGAATTATTTGAGTGTCAGCTGTACGAAAGACAAACGCGTTCTCGGTGTCTTCGCGATTCCGGGAGTTTCCGGAAATGAAAACGCGATCCGTTTGAAGTTTCGGAAAGCTAACACATAGATCTATAACATACTTTAATTCTAAATTTTAATTCATGCTGAGATGGTACAGTATTGATTATTAGTAGGAGTTACTATTCGGCATATGCATCTTGTGCACCCTTGTGTGTAATATAATGTTCTATTTGATTTTAACCCATGTTAATATATATACATTATGTAATTAAATAGAGAATGCAAGCATGAGTAAATGGTTAAATAAATTATGTATGAGGTGTAAGTATCCTATCTAATGTAAGCATGTATAAGTATGACTTGTGTTGAATATGTAGGTTCTATAGTATGTAATGTATGGTGCATATAGTGGTGCAAGAGAATAAATGAATGATGAATGAATGCAAGCATGAATGTAATGTAATAATAGATGTAATGCATGATATGTTAGATGAATGAAATGATATATATATATGATATATATCCTCTTTACATTAATGTATATATATGGTTGAATGCAAGGATGTAGGAATGCAATTAATGTAATGTATGTAAGCAATACATAAATGCATGAACGAAAGAATGATATACAATGCATGCATGAAAGTATATAATGAATGCTAGATATAAATGCAATGTATATATGTAATGATAGATATGAATGCATAATGTATAAATATTGTAAATGCAACATCAGATTTCATATGTAGACATAGAACCAATGTATAGCTGATATTTAGATTGAATGTTAGTTCATTTTAGGTTGTTCGAACACTGAACTGTCCATGTAAGCATATACCTTCCTTTTCCTATTGCCAAGACAATTTTAGTTTTCAATATAGTGGAATGTCTATGAATGTAATGTTAACCTTCAACCCCTTAATTCGAAATGTTAGTTAATTTCAGTATTAGACGATGCATGAGCTGTATGCATATGGGATGTTGGCTTAATGGCAGATTTCAGATAACATGGTTCATTTTATGTGGTTAGTTACACCAGTTTATGGGATATCTCACTTTAGTTTATATGTAAATGTGGAATTAAACTGAGAATGAACTTCACCCTCTGCACAAGGACACCCCACTCTATATCAACCACCATGCCATGTAACCCTTCTCTAAATGATTGCTATAATATATATAGATTTATGTAAAGTATAGATGCATGTTAGTTATAACTTAAATAGTCTCTACTCTAATGTATATAGATGTATACTTGTAGCCATGCATGTAAGTATAATACATGTGTAATGTAGATGGGTTAGCTTTGTGCCATGTGTAGTGTAAACTCATAACTAGTATTGATTTCTCTTTTCATGTACACCTTCATGTTCACACACACACATAGCTTTAAATGTTAGTTCTTTTCTCTTATATATATATATATATATATATATATATATATATATATATATATATATATATATATATATATATATAAAAATATATATATATATATATATATATATATATATATAATATCGAATATACATGATAGTGATGTATCTTGATGTGTGACTTGTGTTGGCTTGTATAGCCTTGTGATTGGTGTGTGATTGCTAGACTAGGCTTGGTTAGGCCTAGTGAGACTTATTAGACTTGCTGGGGTTAGGAGTGGCCTAGTTGACCTAGTTGACTGGTGTAGTTGACTGGAGTTGACCAAGTGTTGACTTTAGTCTATTTTGACCTAGACAGCATACAGACGCATCATAGATTCCATTTATCATCCCATGTATACATCTTGACTTGTGTTGCTCTAACTAGGAGTCAGGTACCTCATCTCGGATAGTACATTTACTTCAGACATTCAGATACTAGGCGAGTACATTTTCTGACCGTTTCATACTTGTCTGGATTTACATTCTTGCTCTAGATTACTGTACTTGATGCTGACACGATTGTTATCACGGATTGGTACTATATGGATCTCCTTTTGGGATGTTATCCCCTTGTATTCACTAGATACATATTGTGATGTGCGTTTCACTTCCATATTGTATTTATTGAATACCTATATCCTTGTATACTCCTTGTGCATATTGTATTCTCAGTATCACATGAGTCCCAGGGATAGACCATTGTACACTATTGTATAACATTGTACAACTATTGTATAATATTGTACATCTATTGTATAATATTGTACATCCATTGTATAACATTGTACACTATTGTGCAAGATAACGTAACTGGAGTGGATCCTTGTGTATTGATTGGGGAGGAGGAGTAGAATTGGTTATGTACTCAAATCTTATTGTACAAGATTGTATAACTATTGTATATGTCTATTGTACACCCACATATAATGGAGTTACCATTGTATTTTCCTAGACCGTTTACATAACCATATTGTACTCTAAATCACAGTAGGCTTACAGTTCTTACTTATCATATTTAGATATTTTCTGTTATCAAATCTCTACTATTTTTCATATACTTCTTTCTTTCAGCGTTTCATGTACCTTACTCTATTGCATGCTTTATATTTCCTAACATGATATGAACTGTGTGTGATGTTTTGTGCTCGCTCCCGTCCTGACTGGACCTGTTGAAAATTTTACAGAGGATGATGAGGAACCCTGCACCCTTACTTGGAGTTTGCCTAGTTGACACTCGCGACCTGGACCCCTGGGGAGGTTCAGGCAGCTGCTCAGGATGATACCTTGTATAGTGTAGATAGCTTAGACTGTCCTTTCTTTTCATGTTTAGTTGTTGTCTTATTTTCAGAGTTGTATATTTTAGAGATGTTGAGACTTTGTTATTTCTTTCTGCTGTACCTCAGTTGAGGATTTCTTATCTATTTTCCATCATGCTACATTCTACCTTAGATTGTGATTGAGTTGTACCTCTGTGTTGGCCTTCTTATGGAGAGTATTCATATTATGTTAGTTATAGTTCATGACCTAGAACAGCGTTGTACCACCGACACTGCGGCGTAGGCTGGACGTTGTTACGCTCTCGTACCCTCACAGTGGGTGCGGGTCGTGACAATTAGTGAATGTGTTACAGTGTGTTTAAGTGTCAATAGGACAGTTGATTAAACAAATCTCAGTTTTCATTTGAAAACTGGAAACATATATATCCCAAATTCGAATATCCCCAAATTTCAGGTTCAACATATCAATCAAACTCAGGTTTTGATTCCCTGTTTTGGATTGGAAACGTTGAACTCAGTTTCGAACACATTCTCAGACAAAACCCCTTATCCAATCTCAGTTTTTAGTAAAAACTGAAAACACATAACATGTTCAGAATTCTTCCAATCTCAGTTTTCAAAACTAAGGCAGGAACCTAAATCAGTTGGACAAAAACCCCTCGAGCTAAACCCATATATGTAATATGATTTCTAACATTCATCATACATTCAAAATCTACAATTAAACTTAATAATTTTGCATTTAAAACTCATGAAATCAGTGAGCATATACACAGTATCAGTGAAACTCATGTGCACCACTGAATCCTCAATTTCGAATATCAAAACATGGTAAAAACCTAATATAAAGGTTGGTAAACATTGTGTCATGCATACACGTGTCAAACCTGGTGTTTGTGTCCAAACAAGTGGACACAAACGTGTCCAAAACACTAATTTACACTGAATGTGATAACACTGCACAGGCAGCCTCGTGCACGTGTTCACCTAGGTCTAGGACACGACACAGGTGTCCACGTGTCTCGTGGTCACGTGTCCAGGTTCGCCTAGTGTAGGGCAAACTACCTAGGGTCCTGATAAGTATCCAATATGTGTCTAGGTGAGACACGAATACCATGTTAGTGTGCATTCTGTGCGTATACTCCTCCAATGCACGAACAGTGCGGGCCAATTTTCTCCTTAACCACTCGATAAGGTCCCACGAAATTTTGTGGGCCTTGTGTCAGTCATCTAGGGAAGGTCACGCCAAATTTTGGGTTACGAAGTGTCGTGTCCGCGGAGAACTGGGACACGGGCAGAGGATGTGCACGGGGCTGTGCGGGTGTGTGCGTGTCCAATTTATGACACAAAAATGACACGAAATCCATATCAGTCTTCACAAACATTATCATACACATATAGGCCTAGGTATCTATGTAATTAGTTTTTCAAAAATCGAAAATAAAATCCTTTGTGACATTTAATCAAACACCTATACACACATCGTGACACGTGTCCGATACGGACACCAAACAGACACGAAACGACACAAATCCAATACCTACTGCTAGGGGACACCTAGGGCTTCCTATCCATGCAAAGAAAACTAAATTTGGTGGAGGGAATAGGGATTTACCTATATGTTGAAATTCCAATGAAAAGCTCCAAAAAGGGGGTTTCTCCTTGTTAGCCAAACACTCCAAATTGTTCCAAGGCTGGGATTATCCTCCATGAACAGCAAGAGGGAGACAATTAGAATCCAATGCAAGTGGTTTGAGCCAAAAAGGAGTTAAAATGGAAAAGTTATGGATTGGGGAAGATGGTTATACCTCTTTCTCCAAGCTTGAGAAGAAAAACAATAAAAGAGGCAAGAACAAATGGAAGAGGCATTAAATAGGGTGTGGAACCCTAGGTTGGCTGCCATGGACTGATTAGGGTGAGGGTTTGCTACATGGTGTGGGCCTATGGGCTTTAAGTCTCAAGTCATTTGTCATGACTTATGAAGTCATAAGCCATTCTAGCCTAATCAACTCCTATAAACTCTCCAAACAAGTTCCCATGAGTTAAACCTCACTAACTTAGTTCAAACCAAGGTTACTTAACCTAACCAAGTAGCCATAACCTAGGTTAGTCTCCTAGTCAACACTAGTCAAAGTCAACTATAGGCCCAAAATCAATTATACTAAAAATCTCTAAAAATCACTAAAAATCACATTAATTATAATAAATCTAAACAATAAATAATAATTCCAAATAATTTCCAAAATTACAAAAATGACTAAAATACCCCTCAATCTAGAAATGATAATGAAATACCCTAATCACATAGCTAGGCTCTAGGGTTACACTAGCAAGACACCAAATCATAAGTCATGATTTAAAATAGTTTTTAAAATGATTAAAAATCAATAAAAATTATATAAAATTTTAAATACCATAATTAAATAAATTAAAATACAAAATTTTAAAATTATCCTCATCTGAAAAAACTGGGTGTTACACCAAGTCAAAATGCCACAAATAACATCGCTAATGTAAATTAGCGACGTAACATTTGTGATTAAAAGATGTAACCTTTGTGATTAGCGACATATTTATTTCATTAATACTACTTTTTGTAGTAGTTACCAATGACATCTCTCATTCTATTTCTTGAAGACTCCTCTAATTGCCTATAAAACCTTAGAAAAGTCCATTCCCTCAAGCACTCAATATAACTCGCCCATCCTTTTTTAGGGCTGATTTGAGAGCCTAAAATAGGATTCTTATCTTTTACGAGTTGTCCTATTCGTCAAAACCACCTCTTTAAATTAGAACCGCACACAAATTTGAAAGAGGAAATTTATGAAATGCCCAAAAAACGAAAAAGTTTTATGAAAAACCCACCGCGCAATAACATTTCATCGCGTGTCCAGAATTAGCAAAAAATATATAAAGAGGGTTCCAAATGACCTTTTTGCCCTTTCTTCTAATTTACTGAAAACATCCACGAAACTACTCTTAAAAAAACGTTTTGATACTTCATCTTCTTCCATACGCTGCTCACTTTCGAATCTAGGTTTTCTCCTCAAAAATCTTCAAAAACTCGTCGAAATTTTTTGGAAAGACCGAGACAAACGGCAAAAGTGCTAAAACGGAGGTCCAAACATCATTTTTTTTGCGATTCTAAAATTTTAGAAGACCGACTAACGGTTGAAGCAATTAATCTCAGGCTCTTCGAAGATACGCTCATTTTGCGACAAACCGGACCTCGTTTTGACCTCCCAGTCAAAAGTTATAGCCCTACAAAGTTTCAACTGACAATAAAATGCAGGAGAATGGCCATTCTCCGTGTTAGAACACAAAAAATATTAATTTTGCATGAGAGTGGCCATTCTCCGTGTTATTAACACGGAGAATGGCATTCTCCGTCTTAATTTACACGGAGAATAACCATTCTCTGTGTTAGTAACACGGAGAATGGCATTCTCCGTCTTAATTTACACGGAGAATGGCATTCTCCATCTTAATTTACACGGAGAATGACCATTCTCTGTGTTAGTAACACGGAGAATGACATTCTTCGTCTTAATTTACACGGAGAATAATATTCTTCGTCGTAATTTACATGGAGAATGACCATTCTCCGTGCTAAATTATACGAAGAATGGCCATTCGATCCGTCTTAATTTACATGGAGAATGACCATTCTCCATGTAATTTAAGAAGGAGAATGGTCATTCCAGTGTTAAAACGCAGGAGAATGGCCATTCTCCGTGTTAGAAACACGGAGAATGTCATTCTTCGTGTTATTTAACACGGAGAATGGCATTCTCCGCGTTAATTTACACGAAGAATTGTCATTCCCAGTGTTAAAACGTAGGAGAATGACCATTCTCCGTATCATTTAACAAGGAGAACGGCTATTCTCTGTGCTAAATTACACGGAGAATGGCCATTGTTAAATGACACGGAGAATGATCATTCAAATGTTAAAACACAGGAGAATGCCATTCTCCGTGTTAGAAACACGGAGAATGGCATTCTCTGTGTTAATTTACACGGAGAATTGCATTCTTTTTGTTAAAATGCAGGAGAATGACTATTCTTCCTGTTATATCGACGGAGAACAGTTGACAGAAACCTATTTTTTTTTATTTTTTTTGTTTTGTGGAAAGAAATTTGACATGAATAAAGATTCAAGAGTTTTCGTTCTTCTTTCAAAATGATGCTAACTCTTATGGAAAAGAAGAAAAAGATATTCTCTCCATAATTGACCTAATTGTCGGAAAAGAAGAAGAAGAAGAAGAAGATGAGCGATGATCAGAGTTCGACTGAAAAAAAAAAGCACGGTGAACTACGAACGATCTTTGCGATCTCTGCTGAAGATGGGAGCAATGAGATTCAGATCTCTCGTGAAGAAGAATAAGAATAAGAGAATCGCAATCCAAATCTGAGTTTGTGCGGAGGGGTAGTTATGGTATTAATTTTATAAATACAGAACATCTAAATGGAATCTTGGAATAGTTAACGTGGAAATATATAATTCTGGACATTTCATAAAATTCAGGTGAATTTTTTTATAAAAAAAAGCACTCCAAAATTGGGTTTCTCAGCAATTTTCAGAATTTGAAACAGTCCCAACCAGAAGGCATGCTTTGTTATGCCTCACAAAAAACGTCCCACAACTTGTTGGATTATGTACTTTCAAGCATATCGGCAGCATGTGACCAATATGCTAGCCATATATTGATTTGCTGTTGGGGGGGAATCTAATACCCCATCTCCTTCCAAGGTTCTCCGACTCCTCAAATGGGAAGCATTCAAAAGACCAAATTAACGTCTAGACAAAGAACATGAAATAAGGAATCACAATCTGGTCAAAATTTTCAATCATATTGAATTGTTCACTTATTTCATTTCAATCGGCCAACAGTTGTACAATCCATGCTACATATGGTCAAAATTATTGTTAAGACAAAGTTTAACGTTCTATCGTTTTCAAAAGACAATCCAACAGTGGTGTCAATTTTGTTTTCTTTTATATGTTTATATTATTCCAATAGAACCCGGCCGGAGTTTCCATTTGCCGGCCGACCTATCATACTGTATCGATTGGTCTAAACGGAATATCTGGCCATTCGGAGAGACACATTGCTACTTACTACCCACACAGGGACGGTTGGACCATTACTCCACAATTATGGGGAGCTTTAGCTGTGACCCTATGTGAAAAATGATATGGGCCCGGCCGACCGACTTTAATGCTCACCTATCTCGATCTGCACCAATATCCCATACACGAAAGACTGTCGGGAGAAGAGTTTGAGAGTTGTAGACCAGAGAAGAAGAAAAAGAAGAAGATCTAGAGAGAAGTTACTTTGTGCAGGAGAAGATGACTGAGACTACTCCGAACCACACACAAACGGTGAATGGCTGGGCGGTGCTAGAAGCTAATGGGAAGATAACCCCCTTTGTGTTCAAACGAAGGTACGTCAACTTGTTCATGTTACTATTGTGGTTGTCACTTGTCAAATTAGTGGTCAAAATTAGTGCGGATGTTCACCAAACCATCTCCAAAGCAGTCTTAGGTTGGATGAAAATGATAGGTGGCAATAATGAATATCCATACTAATTTTGGTGCTTCAACAAAAATGGACTCTTATCATTTTTATTGGTTTGGTATAAATCATTAATAGTTGGTGTCGGCCGTCTTGTAATTTCTTCTTCTTGAGCGTGACACCGATAGTGCGAGACTAACCATATATATGTTTGGTCTGTACTGAAGGAAGACGGGTGTGGACGATGTCACCATAAAGATCATCTATTGCGGGATGTGCCACACCGATCTCCACCATGTCAGGAACGACTGGGGTATCACACTGTACCCACTCGTGCCTGGGTACTCTCTCTCTCTCTCTACTCAAAAGTTTACTTGTGTGCATGCATGTTTATTTGTTGTGTGTGAGTGAGAGGGCATGTTATTTTCAGTGTCTGTGTCTGTGATCATGCATCGATCAGCATATGTTAGTGTATGTGTGAGAGACTAGGAGTCACCTTTTATAAATAATTTGTTTGATTGTACATGCAATAATCACTAGCTTGAAAATAAGTATAATGCACCTCGTTCTATATTTCGGTAACCAGCACCCATAAACCTTAAAACGTTAGTACAGCATTAAAAGAAAACTTTACAATGTTAGAATAAATATATTTCAAACGTAGTATGCATGATTGAAGCCTTTGCTAGGTCGTCTGGGTTCCAAACCTGGGAGACCCCCAAGCTAAAGCTAAAGAAGAAATTATGAATACCTGGTACTCTAATCCAGGATTCAACTAAATTGTACATAATTATCTCAGGCACGAGATCACTGGCGTGGTAACGGAAGTCGGGAGCAATGTAAGTGGCTTCAAGGTGGGAGACAGGGTGGGAGTGGGATGCATAGCTGCATCCTGCCTCGACTGCGACTACTGCAGGGACTCCCAAGAGAACTACTGTGACAAGGTGCAGTTTACTTACAGTGGCATCTTCTGGGACGGGAGCATCACTTATGGCGGTTACTCCGAAATGCTAGTTGCAGACAAGAGGTAGCTGCCTTAATTCTCTAAAGTTTTCTCTTCTTTTTTCTTCTCTAGTTTCAGAAATCGATCAGTAGATGGTGTCACTATCCTGAGATTGAAATTCGTCAATTAACAGAAACAATGGAACTGAGAATCATGAAACTAAAAATATTCCAATTCCATGTTTTGATTGATATACTTTCATTGAGCAATAAAACTAAGATTCCTTACCTTGAATTGCAAACTTCTACTTCGCACAATTCCATTTCTTGGTAAGCAAATAGGCCTAAGATTGATCAAAGCCCCTGTACTCATTAATGGTTGGACTATTAATTATTCTTCCTAATGCAAGGTATGTCGTCCATATCCCGGATAGCTTGCCAATGGACGCTGCTGCACCACTACTATGTGCAGGGATAACCGTCTTCAGCCCCATGAAGCAGCATAACATGCTCCAAGCTGGGAAGAGGCTTGGGGTTGTCGGCCTCGGAGGCCTTGGCCATGTCGCCGTCAAGTTCGGTAAGGCGTTCGGGCTTCATGTGACGGTGATTAGCACCTCCCCCCACAAGGAGAAAGAGGCCAAGCAACGTCTGGGAGCCGATAATTTCCTTGTCAGCACTGATCTCAAACAAATGCAGGTAATCAGTGCAACATGTTTGTATAAAGACATGGGTAACATATGTTGAACGGACAAGGACATGGTGACACACACACACACACACACACACAATCATTTTTTGGCATGTCCTATAATATCTTCTAGTGTTCGTACGGTAGTATTTGATTTCTGACGCAATGTGACACGAACATGGCACCACTTATCGGAGTGTCATTGCTTCCTAGTGGCTAACACTTGCATCATGCATGTTTTCTAGTTCACTCCTTAAATTCACACATTGACGTTTCTACTAGTTTACTTCAATCTAGTATTTGAAGTAGAACATGTTGTTGCTCGCCAATCCTACCAAAACTAACCAATCAGAAAGATTTCCTTGATAATTAACGAAACAAAGAACTACCAAAAGAAAAAGAAAATCTAATCAGAAATTAACTTCATAACTTGAATTGGTAGGCTGGAGGAAGGAGTTTGGACTATATTATCGACACAGTAGCCGCCAAGCATTCCCTTGGTCCAATTCTGGAGCTACTCAAAGTGAGTGGAACAATGGTACTAGTAGGCGCTCCTGACAAACCAGTAGATCTTCCTTCTTTCCCACTGATCTTCGGTAAGACTAATAACAGTACACTGTCCAGAATTTTCCTTTGATTGAGAGACTCAATTTTTGACATGGCACTTCGTAGGAAAAAGAGTGGTTGCTGGAAGCTTGATTGGGGGGATGACGGAGACTCAGGAGATGATGAATTTGTGCGGCGAGCACAACATCACCTGCGACATCGAGGTCGTGAAGCCGGATTACATCAATGAGGCTCTGGACAGGCTTGGGAGGAACGATGTGAAGTACAGGTTTGTGATTGATATTGCTGCTGGGAAGTCTATGCTCTAGTTTCTTTGTTTTGTTGGAAGGGCAAGTACTAGTTTCAATATGTATCCATTTCCTCATTGTTCTCCATCAGAAGACGGAAGGTCTGTCATTCATCCTATTTAGAACCGATATTACTTTGCCATAGCCAATTCATGTAAGAAGGGTGCTAGTTAACCTTATTTCATTATCATATTATGTATGACTCCCTATTTTGTTGTTGCTTTTCTTGCTGGTTATCTTGTATCAAATGCCGTGTTAACCAAAATGAAATAGAATCATGCTATTAAGCATCTCCGAATATCTTCAATGTAGCACCCATTAGATCTATTTCTTTAACCATACTTATTAGATCCATAAATTATTCAATTTCTCGTCGGATTTTGAAATAATGTGTATGGACAAAGAAAATAGATCCAGTGACGGTTATTTCAGAAACATTCGGAGATACTTAATAATGGGGATTCTAATCCCTCATATATAGAAGGGGGATTAAGATTTCAGCTACTAAGCATCTGAATGTTCTTAAAATAGCAGTTATGGGATCTGTTTTTTACTGTACTGATTAGATTATTAAACTGTCCAATTTCTCACGAGATTTTGAACTAATATGTACAGTTAAAAAAAATATCTACTAGCAATTATTTCGGAGACATTTGAAGATGCATAGGAGCAGAGATTCCGATCCGTTCTCTCTCTCTCTCTCTCTCTCTCTCTCTCTCTCTCTCTCTCTATTAAAAAAGAGAGGTAATCAAAGTGCACATGATAGACCTAAAAGGACATATACATAACAGTTTGGGTTGAACCCATATATCCGACAGCCCCTCTCAAACTCCAGGTGGGTCAAATAGTGAGTTTGTCCAATAAGAGCATCTCCAACCCTATTGTGAGTTTAGAAAAAAAATGGTTGCCACATAAGAATGACAAACTTTCGTTCCAAAATTTTTTCTCCAATACAAATGTAGAATAAAACATGAAGTTGATATGGCAATGACATGGCAAGGAGAATGTGAAGTTGGTTGTCTAGATCTAGACAATGCACTTCACAATGACTTTGTCTCCACATCATCAATTATGAATATAAATATTTATAAAAAAGTTGAAGAAGTGGAGGAGTTGCCTTGGAAGTTTTAAAAAATACTTTTTATTGTCTCCTCAATACTTTTGCATTGGAGAGAATTTTTCTATCTCATTGTCTTTTGAGATATAGTTTTACCACATAAACAAGACATTTTCTTGTGGCTCATGCCACATAGGAGCCACCTAAGACTCACAACACTTAACAAGACAATAGGGTTGGAGATGCTCTAACAATCTAAATCTCGCTTTGGTATGGGACTTTGCAAAGACTGCAAGCTACTCTAAAGAAGTCACATGCGATAAGAAAATGATACCTTCTAGATAATGCTAACAAGTGTAATGAGTAAATCTCAACATGCTTCGTTTGCTCATGGATTACTTGATTGCTTGCAATTTGCATAGTACTTAATTTGGTTACCACAGTATAGAGGAGAACATGTAATAGTAAACCTTATATCAGATAGTAACCACGTCACATAAACCACCTCTCTGGTGGTAATTGTTATATCTATATACTCAACCTCAGTAGAACATCAGAAACGGGCCCATGTTTCTTCCTTCGATATCAATGAAGTGCCAAGAAACAAAAAAACTTTAATGTAGTCGACTGCGCTTAGTAATAGGATCACATGTCCAATTAGAATTGGAAAAGACACGAACTCCAAGAAGGATGTAGGAGACATAAATAGCGAATGGATGGTGTTGCCTCCACTAGATGGAAAAAATTCTTTTTGTGACCGCTAAAAACATTATAAATCACATTTTATAATGGTTTTAATTATGCACCAAATTGTTTTAAAAATGAGTGTTAAAACTGGTTAAAAATCTTTATAGTTGGTATGCACATATAAAAAAATTTCTGAAGTGTTATTAATAACCACATTTAAACTCATTTATTATAGTGCTTTGACGACCAAAATGTTATAACAACACACACAATTGTTGTATAGCATTTGCAATTCAAAAATCGTATTATTTTATTATTTTTAAAAATATGTGCAAAAAATTGGTATTATTTTATTTACTTTTTAAACATTATGCACATATTTTATTGTACTATCTTTTTCTTATTACTTCACTTAATGATAATTTGATCATTATACGGAAGAAAATTATAAAAAAAAAACCCTCAAATCTCTAAAGATGTGACCATCAACATAAAAGAGTATCTGAAAAGCATTGCCAACTCTGATAAGATATTAATTTCACATAACCAGTAGAGTAGATAGACCTGTCAATGGATAGTCGAAAATTCGAATCCGATCCGATTCTGTATCCGAACTTTTGGATATTTTCGAAATTTCGGATATCGGATTCGGATATCCGAATATTTTTCGGATATTATCCATTTTCGGATACGAATTCGGATATTAAGGTATTCGAATCCGTTAATATCCGATCCGACTTTAAATTGCAAAATTTGGATATCGAATTCGGATATCGGATTCGGATATCCAAAATTTTATATATATTATAGTATAATGTATATGTAATATATATTAATTAATAGAGAAGATTAAAATATTTTATTCTCAACTAACTTTACATAAAATAATTATAATATAATTTATATATAATAGTAATATATATTAATTACAATTTACAACATAAGAAGAAAGGACTCAAATATGTAGAGAAATTGAATTTGGTTTTCGGATATTCGGATAATAACTAAATTTTTAATATTTCAGATTTCGGATATTCGGATACTAGCATTCGAATTTTTTAGCTAATCGGATCGGATATTATTCGATATCCGTTAAATTAGACGGATACGAATTCGGAGTGTCAAAAGAGATATCCGTTCGGATATCGGATCGGATTCGGATATTACAAAAAAAATTCGGATACGGATACGAATTTTGTTCTGTCCGTACCGATAAGCATCCGTTGACACCCCTAAGAGTAGATTATTTATAAATGCATGGTCTTCTAAATTTCAATCATTCAATGGTTCATGACTTCAGACTAGATAAATGTACGAAAGGGGCCAAAGACTTTTTCTGAAAGGTTTTGCATAGAGAGGCCATTTGTGCTATCTTTCAGAGACTTCATGATCAGTGGCTAATGCTGCCTCAACCCAGAGAGATCGAGGTTGGCTTGGTTCGATCAGTTAACACAACTTCATTTGGACCATTATTGCTGCGGCTAGAAGTGCTTCAGTAGTATAGCAGATGACTTTGTCGCCAAATCACTGTAAATTAATAAGAAATGCTCGATATTTGACAAAGGATTTCTAGCTTTCGATGATGTACAGAGATCAGGAAACATGTATCTTACTTCTGATATCGAATTATTTCTGGAGCCACGTACGGAGGAGAACCGCAGAGAGTTTCAGCTAGACCACAAGGTTATAGGGACCTTACAGGCAAACATTTATCATAGAAATTAGCAATAAGATATCAGATATGATAGCTGAACGAGAAAAAAAACTTGCATGCCACAATCTCTCTAACAAGTAGCAAACCATAGTGTCGGCAATGATGATTAACATCTTGATTATGCTACAAAACAAAAAAATACTACCTTTGACTCACAGAAAGGCTACAACTCCAAAACTAGAAAATAAACTTGATTTTGTGACAATATTTTAAGCCCAACAAATATAGTTAACGCACTACCATTGGGCTTTGTTCATTATGCTCTTTTTAGTTTTGAGCGTAGTCCATGTTATAGGATGCTCTATACTAGAATGTTCATGGTAAAATATCTATCTTCTAAAAAGATCCTAATATTAATTATAAGATACTAATATTAATTATAAGATAATTTAAAATAATTTCATGCTATATTTCAGTAAGTGTGAAGACTCTTCCAAGAGTCTTATAAAAGGGGTGCTCTCTCCTCATTTTAAAAACAACAAAAAATTAAAAGCTCAGTGCTATTATAAATTAAATTTCTTCTCTTCCACCAAAATATTCTCTCTATAATTTTCTCTCCCTCCAAATTTGTTCCTACTAGCTAGTTGGCCTACCTCAATTCCAACTAAGTGGTATCAGAGCAAAGCGGTTCGTGGTCGAAGATGGCAAGCGGAATGACTCCCTTCCAAGTTTCTGTCCTCAACAAGAGCAACTATGTCAAATTGAGCATCAAGATGAAAGTTTTGCTAGGAGCACAAAATACATGGGAGGTCGTTGAAAAAGGTTATAGTGAGCCACAAGATGAGACTGCATTATCTCAAGCTCAAAAGGAGTTATTGAAAGTGTCACGACCCGCACCCAGTGTAGGGGCCCGAGAAGTGGGTACGTCCAGCCTACGCCACAGTGTCGGCGGTAGAACGCTGTTTTAGGTCACTGTCTAATCAACAACTCACGCAATTATATAATATACCTGTCACAATCTCAACTCCGAATGGAGGACAAGTATAAGATACGATAATACTCAATCACAATCTAAGCACGATAAGATAACACATGAGTCTAACAACTATATGAAACTCAAGCAACTTAAATAAACTTATAAACATCTCAAACAATCTCAAATACAACTCAAGTTCCACCTATTACAAACAAGTTCTAAAGTGAAACTAAACCATAAACTAGTAATCTACTCCAAGCTTAGTGGTCCTCTAGGCTAGCTGTGAATCTCCAGGTTACCTGTAATATTTTTAACAGGTCCAGTCAGGACAGGAGCGAGCACAATACATCTCACGCAGTTCATATCAAGTTGGAAAAAAATAAAGCATGCAAAAGAGTAAGATACATGGACTCTAAAGAAATATATATGAAAACGAGAGAGATTTGATAACTGGAAATATCTATATACATGATAAGTAAGAACTGTAAGTAACATGTGATTTAGAGCATGAGATGGTTATATAAACGGTTTAGGACATGTACAAGATTTTACAAGATTGTACAAGATTTCACAAGAGTCTCACAAGATTGTACAAGATGGGATTTGATCACATAACCATTTCCTACTCACCCTCCCCAATCAATACACAAGGATCTAGTCAAGTTACGTTACCTTGTACAAGAGGTTTTTATCATGTTTACTCACGTAATCATGAGAGTACAAGATTGCACAAGAGTATACATGAAAGCGGTGTACATGAAATACAAGATGTTCGTAAAAAGCACATAAAAACTGTATCTGATGCACCCCGAGAAAGATAACATCGCATGACAAGATCCATATAGTACCAATCCGTGATAATAACGTGACAGTATTATGTAAAGTAATCTAGCGTAAGAATATAAATCCTAACAAGTATGAAATGATCAGAGAATGTACTCGCCTGATATCCTGAACAACTGATATGAAAAGATGGCCAACTGGAGTCACAAAGTCCTAGTTAGAGCAACAAAGGTTATAAAGAGTTTAATTTATATGGTAATTGAAATTATAATGCAATCTACATGAGTTTAAGTCAATCTAGGTCAAAGTCAACTCTTGGTCAACTCTGCTCAACTATAAAAGTCAAACTAGGTCAACTCTAGTCAACTGTGGTCAAATTAGCTAGGGTTGGGTCAACAATGGTCAACTAGTCTAGGTTAGTCAATTCTAGGTCTAAACAAACTAAGTATATGCAAATCAAGTATCCAAGATAGCTACTAACTCATAGCCTAAGTCACTTGCTAAACCAAGCACAAAACTAAGCCATAAGCTAACAGGGCACACAAATATATATTATTCACATTCACATATTCATATACATAGATATATATAGGAAAGCTATATATATAGGCACATACATATATACATAGAGAGAGCGAAGGAGAGATAAAAGAGTAAGTGAGTGTGTGTGTGACATGTGTGTGAAAGGATATATGTTAATGTTCTCAGATTTAGTGATAGGTAGGTGTATGTGACATGAGATACACGGTGTCAAAGGATGTATGAATGCATGTGTGTAAAAGGTTATAGGTTAACTCAGTTTATAGAAATACATACATACTTACATTACATACATGCATACTTGTATATCATATATACATACATACATTGCATATGTAATGCCCTGCTCCACACGAGGCATTTAGTTGGCTTGTTGGATGGGATCAGAATGTTGGACCGTGACTTATGTTGGGAATCAAGAGAGTTGAGACTGATGCAGTCTCTCTTAGCTGGCTAGACGGATTAAGTGTTGGAACGTGGCTCACTGGTGGAGCTACGCTTAGGGGGAATATGTGCAACCCGAATAAGAAGACCCTTTTATACAGGCAAGTGGAACTGTCCTCCTTCCTCCTTATTCCTGCATGCTTAATAAATGGAATAACGTGTTGCTATGAATATGTCCCTAATGTCTCTTACCTTGAATGTTGAATAATTTGATGTGATGCTTTAGTTGCTAAATCGATAGAGATGCATCTGCTGGAAATTATTGAATGAATAACACATGAACTATTGAACTGCTGATTGAATCACACTCGAACTACTAATGTGACATGATGCCTGAGAATGAATCAATAATGTCCCTTATGTTTAATGTTGATGAAATGAATGAATCACTTGAATAATGAGATGCTGCGTGAATGATACATGAGAAAAGAATTAAATATGCTATTATTCCTATGAAATAAATGAAATGCTACAGGTCCCTTCGAAATGAATGAATGCTGTTGTTCCTCCTTAGAAGGAACGCAATGAGAAATATTGCAATAAAATAAACAATGACAATTGATGAGGCTTGGGATCATTGAGATCACCAAATAAAATCATGGTAATGTTGGGAATGAATAAGTCATTGAACATGACTTGAATGAGATGAATGATGATGCACTGTTGTCTTTACTTTAATATTTCACCATACATTTTATGTTCACGATTGAGTCGGACACGCATTCGTATGGTCATAGGACAACTTATGCATAAGAGATAGGGATATGTTTTCTCGGACGGTACCCCGGGACGTTAGGACAACCGATCCGGCCTAGGAGGAAACATTGGCGTGCCAGTAGGGGTACCGGTTTTGCGAGACATCCTTTGGGGCTAGCTACCTTCTCTGGAGTCATCGTATTACCAATGAAGACCTATATGGCAACGTCCGTATGGTTAAACACCAGTGACCATGTAGTCAGGATGCATGCTAATAAATGTTTTATGCAGGCAGAGTAAGTATATCTGCTAACCTGTATTAGATGCCGGTACGAGGGAGTCGGCTATCGATAAGAAATCACTTAAATATGATATACTCAATATATGTGTTGGTTTAACTTGCGTGCTTAATATGCCAAGTAAATGATGCTATGCGTAGTCTTTCAATATGAGAATCTGCTTAACATGTTAAATTCAGTATGCTTGAAAGATGCCATGCTATAAATATTGCTCAAACACAACCTATATGCTAAGTGACGTTGAAGTGAGAATTGTCATAACATGTTTAAGATGTTAATATTAACTATGCCTCAATGATGCCTTTGTATGATAACACCAAGAATGCTATAATGATTTGTCCACATAAATGCTACTAAGAATATGTTTACATGATTCACTCTGATTATTGTCCATGAACTGTAAACTGATGCTAGGCCCCAAGTAGAAAGATCATTCTATTAAATGCTTGCTAAAACTGACCAGATAGTGTTGGCTTAGGCGAGTGGGTTGGATTCTGCTCGCCAGTACATAGGTGATGTGTTGACCCACGTTTTTGTGGGCAGGTGTTCATGTTTGGGATATTCTACACACGAAGATTTGGCTTGATTGGTTCCGCGGCATCGAAGATTTATTGGGCATACAGAAGCTCTCCTTGTTCAAGATGATGTCTTCTGTTTATAAAGGGCATAATGTATGGAACATTGTAATCAGTAGTACCAGTGAGTTGTAAGCCAAGTTGGTATATCGAGTTGTAATCCAATGTATTCCCTTTCAAATGTAAGCTGTATAACATTGTTCAGTTGACTTTCAATGTAAAGTGAGATGTGTTGTAAGCATTGTACTTCAATACAAGTCATGTACTCTTCTTCAATTATCAATAAAGAGAATAAAGTTCTATATATCTTTGTGTGACTTCAAGTTATCCTTTTATCTCTGCTGCTATAAAGAAGTGATGTACTTCTATTCAATAAAAAGATTGTCCTCATTAACTTCAATTTGTCTGCTTCTGCCGCTGTGATGTGTTTCTATTTGAAGATTATCACTTATGTACCATCTTTGCCTTATACAAGTGCAATACCAGACTTGTACGGCATCACGCCCAAGCGAGGACGATCGATTCCAAGAGATAAAATATGTGAAAAAATGACTCTACGAATCGGGGCGTGACAAATTGGTATCAGAGCTCGGCTTTACGTCCTTGGTCTCTTCTTTGATTCGTTTCAAATCAATGTTGCATCGACAATTAACCAAAGTTGCTTTCGCGATCACTCAACGTTGCTTCCACGATTAAATCAAAAATTGCTTTCGCGATTATGCTGTCATTGTTCTGCAATTATCCTATGTTCTTGTGTCTGAAAGTTCGTTGACCCTCTTGGACTGCTCACTGGATGTTCCATACAATAAGTCTATATACATTGTGATGCCCCTGAATGAATGATTGTTGTTGGTTTGGACACAATAACCCAACAATGACTTGATGCCATAGTATGCTATGTTGTGAATGCTGTATGGAATGTGGAAATAAAGAAAAGTGGCTATGTATGCTGTAACAAGTTGAGAATTGCATGTGATGTTGGAAAAGATTTGAGAACGAAACAATGGATGGATGAGTTCAACAGAATTGCCGAGTTGACTCATGTATATTACCCTGAGAATTTGAGACCCTAAGAATGTTGGCTTGTGGTTTGAGACCCTGAGATGTGGCTAAGTGTTGTGATCATTATAGATCTCGAATGTCCGGAATAGAATTGATTTGGTATTGCTTAAGGATGGCTTCGTTTCTGAGTGGTATATTGCCTCTACCACCTCAGAACGAGATGTATGTTGATCCTTTCCATAGGATAGCAAGGAGACTATCTGTGGGTACTGGATAGTGCCGAGACTTAGCCGGAAGTCATGTATTGTTGCTAGATAACTCGAGTGTCCCTTGACGGTTATGCTATATTGGGTAGCGAGATTGTCAGAATTGTAAAAGGTGGCTTGGTTAGAAATTGTTTCGTCGAGTGATGACTCAGACTAGTAAGGCAGTTAGTATGCTATGGGTAAATAGATTTGGCTATAAAATGTTGTGGCTTAGACTATCTGAATGTTGATTTCGAATGGTTAGATGCAATCATATGTGGCTAATACAAAGTTGGTTGCTAAGCTGGAAGTTTTGAAAATATTGTCGGTGACCCAAAGGATATTAGAAATCTGTGCCTTGACCCTACGGTGTAACAGATGTCAATCCATCTTGATCACCAAAGGATAATCATTGCATGTATGCATGTATGCTGAGGAATTGAATTGTACTAGAAAAGTAACAAGTAGCAACCCTGAATAATTGTGTTGCATAGAGAATAGTTAAGTGATACATGAATTGTCAGATTGAATGGAATGAATTACTCGACCCTTGCAACGAGAGATTTAAGAATGCCCGTAAGATAGTTTGATGATTGATGAAACGAATGGGATTGAGAAATTACAAAACGTGTTGGATAATGTCGGTATATGTGACCGTTGGATTGGGATATAGTTTGCTGGCTTATGACTTAGTGGTGTGACTCTGTCATACGAACCGAATAGTAGGGTTCCATAGTTCTGTTGAGACTAACGGAATCGATAACCCTTGAATAGTTAGCCTTAGCTTATGGGTTCGTGTGGGTACAAAGGAATTAGAATAGAAATTGAATCATTGGGAATTTACTTGATGGATTATTAGAATAATGAGAATCGTATGTCGGGTTGGGAATTGACCGTAATGTTGATAGATCGATCTTAGTCGATCGTTGGGTAAGTCTAGAATGAGCCTCTGTGGGAATTATTTTCTTGAGGAAGACCCTGGATAGGTAGACTTGACCCTAGCGACCAGTTGAGGACTTACCAATTGTTGGCATAGCCGACAATGGCGATTAGTTATTCAGACTAAGTTGATACCCATAGGTTTAGGTAGAGCTCCTTAGAACTGTCGGTTGCTTGTTGGCCCTAAGAAAAAGAACTAGTATAACCCTAGTATTCGCCCACTCTAGGGAAGTCACATGAATGATTAGGTATAGCTGTCGGTATAGCTTACCATTGAGACTGGACCGAATAATAGATGGCTGTGGCAACCCATAGAATGACCTTGTGGCATCGAACGAGAGATGGTGATGAGTACGACCTAAGAATGATATGTTGTATGTATATGCTCTAATAAGAACCTTAGAGATGTTTGACCCTTAAGGATTATGTGTCGGCCTATATCGGTACTTGAATCGTGGGATGAGACTTGAGTTGTATGTATCGAGTAATGAATTATTCTATGAGGCGGAATTGACTGCTCATGACGGAAATGTTGGACAGGTACCTATAGTCGGGTAGCTAAGTTAACCTTGACTGTTTCATAGAATTATACCCTGACTCGGGTAATCGATAGTTGGTGATGTCAGATTGTATCTTTTTAGAAAAGATAAATTGCCTCGGTGAAAAATATTGTTGGATTTGGGAAGGAATATGATTGCATGTTGTGAACGCTTGATATGAATGGCTCTAAGTTAGACCCTTGACCGATGTTAGAAATATTATGCTTGGATAGAGAGCTGTCCCTGATGTTAAGTATTGTGGCCTGGAAGATAGTGATTGTGGCAAAATGAATGAAGTAATAAGTCAATTGAAGGGATGCTAAGTCGAAATTGGAAAAGAGAGTTATATCGTGGTTGATCGAATCGCACTATCATGGAAGTTGGCTGAAGTACATATATTTTGGGGACGCCTAAAATATGTGTATGGATCCAGCCGAAGTGATAGGTTGCGACTAAGATAACATTATGGGAAGAATTTATTGCACTAGCACGGACTTTGGCTGAAATGCATATGTTTTGGGGACGCCTGAAATATGTGTATGGATCCAAACGAAGTGATATGTTGCGACCAAGATAGAAGTCAAGGAAAATGTTGGTGAATCAATGAGAAGTTACAAGTATTTAGAAAAGAGAAAGATGGATTGAATCGTTGATGGATTAAAATGATACAGTTGGATAGCTATTTTGAAATGACCGAGTGGGCTGAAATGAATATTGAATTGAAGCTGAATGAATAACTCATTGTGATTAAGTGAATCTAGTAGATGAGTTGTTTTCTTAAGTTTTGAGGACGAAACTTTTTCTGAGTGGTATATTATGTAATACCCCGCTCCACACGAGGCATTTGGTTGGCTTGTTGGATGGGATCAGAATGTTGGACCGTGACTTATGTTGGGAATCAAGAGAGTTGAAACTGATGCAGTCTCTCTTAGCTGGCTAGACGGATTAAGTGTTGGAACATGGCTCGCTGGTGGAGCTACGCTTAGGGAGAATGTGTGTAACCAGAATAAGAAGACCCTTTTATGCAGGCAAGTAGAGCTGTCCTCCTTCCTCCTTATTCCTGCATGCATAATAAATGGAATAACGTGATGTTATGAATATGTCCCTAATGTCTCTTACCTTGAATGTTGAATACTTGTGATGTGATGCTTTAGTTGCTAAATCGATAGAGATGCATATGCTGGAAATTATTGAATGAATAACACATGAACTATTGAACTGCTGATTGAATCACACTCGAACTACTAATGTGACATGATGCCTGAGAATGCATCAATAATGTCCCTTATGCTTAATGTTGATGAAATGAATGAATCACTTGAATAATGAGATGCTGCGTGAATGATACATGAGAAAAGAATTGAATATGTTATTGTTCCTATAAAATAAATGAAATGCTACAGGTCCCTTCGAATGAATGAATGTTGTTGTTCCTCCTTAGAAGGAACGCAATGAGAAATGTTGCAATGAAATAAACAATGACAATTGATGAGGCTTGGGATCATTGAGATCACCAAATAAAATGATGGTAATGTTGGGAATGAATAAGTCATTGAACATGACTTGAATGAGATGAATGATGATGCACTGTTGTCTTTACTTTAATATTTCACCATGCATTTTATGTTCACGATTGAGTCGGACACGCATTCGCATGGTCATAGGACAACTTATGCATAAGAGATGGGGATATATTTTCTCGGACGGTACCCCGGGACGTTCGGGTGACCGATCCGGCCTAGGAGAAAACATTGGCGTGCCAGTAGGGGCACGGGTTTTGCGAGGCATCCTTTGGGGCTAGCTACCTTCTCTGGAGTCATCGCATTACCAATGAAGACCTATATGGCAACGTCCGTATGGTTAAACACCAGTAACCATGTAGTCAGGATGAATGCTAATGAATGTTTTGTGCAGCAGAGTAAGTATATCTGCTAACCTGTATTTGATGCAGGTACGAGGGAGTCGGCTATCGGTAAGAAATCACTTAAATGTGATATGCTCAATATATGTGTTGGTTTAACTTGCGTGCTTAATATGCAAGTAAATGATGCTATGCATAGTCTTTCAATATGAGAATCTGCTTAACATGTTAAATTCAGTTTGCTAGAAAGATGCATGCTATAAACATTGCTCAAACACAACCTATATGCTAAGTAATGTTGAAGTGAGAATTGTCATAACATGTTTAAGATGTTAATGTTAACGATACCTCAATGATGCCTTTGCATGATAACACCAAGAATGCTATAATGATTTGTCCACATGAATGCTACTAAGAATATGTTTACATACTTCACTCTGATTATTGCCCATAAACTGTAAACTGATGCTAGGCCCCAAGTAGAAAGATCATTCTATTAAATGCTTGCTAAAACTGACCAGATAGTGTTGGCTTAGGCGAGTGGGTTGGATTCTTCTCGCCAGTACATAGATGATGTGCTGACCCATGTTTTTGTGGGCAGGTATTTATGCTTGGGATATTCTACACACAAAGACTTGGCTTGATTGGTTCCGCGGCATCGAAGATTTGTTGGACATACAGAAGCTCTCCTTGTTCAAGATGATGTCTTCTGTTTATAAAGGGCATAATGTATGGAACATTGTAATCAGTTGTACCAGTGAGTTGTAAGCCAAGTTGGTATATCGAGTTGTAATCCAATGTATTCCCTTTCAAATGTAAGCTGTATAACATTGTTCAGTTGACTTTCAATGTAAAGTGAGATGTGTTGTAAGCATTGTACTTCAATACAAGTCTTGTACTCTTCTTCAATTATCAATAAAGAGAATAAAGTTCTATATATCTTTGTGTGACTTCAAGTTATCCTTTTATCTCCGCTGCTATAAAGAAGTGATGTACTTCTATTCAATAAGAAAGATTGTCCTCATTAACTTTAATTTGTCTGCTTCTGCCGCTGCGATGTGTTTCTATTTGAAGATTATCACTTATGTACCATCTTTGCCTTATACAAGTGCAATACCAGACTTGTACGGCATCACGCCCAAGCGAGGACGATAGATTCCAAGAGATAAAATATGTGAAGAAATGACTCTAAGAATCGGGGCGTGACAACATACATGCCTACATATATATCACATATGCATACTTGCATTCATTCATGCACATACATACATACATAGATGCAAACATACATATTTGAATACATTATATACTTGCATACATTATATTTCATATATGCATACTCTATATTATATTACATTCACATATCATTAAGTTGCATACATATACTTATTTTTATTACATACATGTCATTCATGCATACAAAATACATGAATCTATACATTATATACATTGTATACAACATGGAAAAATAGAAGTGGAAAAAAAGGGGAAAACTGAAATAGAAAGGGATGGGAAGGAAAAATGTAAAGAAAAGAAAAAACAGTGGACATATACATGCTTGCATCATATATTCTACATTACCATACATGCTATCATTATATATTGTATTACATTATGTATACATTATGCATTCATATCTATCATTACATGTATAACTTGCATTCATATCTAGCATTCATTATATACTTTCATGCAT
The DNA here is from genome assembly GCA_029216955.1 of Iris pallida. Taxonomy (NCBI): domain Eukaryota; kingdom Viridiplantae; phylum Streptophyta; class Magnoliopsida; order Asparagales; family Iridaceae; genus Iris; species Iris pallida. The sequence continues at coordinate 3,122,107 of JANAVB010032219.1, read as the reverse complement.
ATATTGTATATCATTCTTTCATTCATGTATTTATGTATTGCTTACATACATTACATTGAGTGCATTCCTACATGCTTGCATTCAACCATATATATATATATATATATATTAATGTTAAGAGGATACATATCATTATATCATTTAATTCATCTAACATATCATGCATTACATACTCTATATTCATTTAATATCCATACTATATTGGCTCATAGGTTACACAAAATGCCTATGTCGTATAGTCAGTCTTCTACTTAAAATCAATACTGTACCAATTGGGCCTTCAATAAATTTTAGGATTAAAGTATGTCATAGCCCTTTGTGTTAACTTTCCGAAAATTTAAACGTATCGCATTTTTGTGTCCAAAAGTTCCCAGAATCGCAAAAATACCGAAATGCGTTCGTCTTTCGTACAGCTGACACTTAAATAATTTTACAGAAAGTTTTAAAAATAATTTGGCTTATTAAAATATATATTTGGAAAGATAACTTCGATACGGTTCTTTTAAAAAAATGGAAGATAAATCAGAGTTCTAAGCTAAAAGTTATGATATTTCTAAGTTGTTTTGGTTAATAAAAATATGGATGAATATTATGACGAATTTGAGTTGTTTTGGACAAAAGAACACATGTAGCCAAGATACTTGGATACCAACATAGGTATTCAAATGAAACTCATTCTAACCATCCTAACTAAGATCAATCCACTCTCTAACCATTCTAAAACTAAATTTAAATATCTATTTAAACTATTATCATACATACATACACATGGGGTGTCCTAATTTTGGATCTATCAAGTAGGACACAAGACACATATCTAAAATTCTTAAGAGAGCTCCAAATGGCCTCAAATTAAAATCTAATGGTTGTACATGCATGGGGGTGGATCCTATGGATTCAAATCTAACTAAAATATAAGGAAAATTAAAATAGAGAGATATTTATACCTATTGGAAGTGAGATCCCAATGATACACTCAAAGGACACGGTTCCGACACGAAAGCTCCTCCAAAATGGACACCCTTCCTTGCTCCTTGCTTCCAATCCTTGCTAGCACCTCCTCCTTGGTTGAATGAGAAGAAATGATGGAAGATTGAAAGAAGAATGGAGGGATTTGGAGATCAAAATCAAGAGGAAAGCTCTCAAGTTTGGGGAAGAACAAATTAGGGTTCTATGTAGAGGTAAAAAGAGGCAAGGGTTTTCTTAAGGATTCTTTATAGGAAGGGGGGGCACTTGATGGCTGGTCATTAGATGAATTATGGTTAGTTTTACATCTAGATGAGTGGCTATGGCTTGTCCACCTAATTTCAAGTCCTCCTATTGGTTCAATAAGTCATAAGGCTTTCTTTTTCACAAATATCCTAAGGGGTAAATATCATACTTAGAAATATCTAGATATTGTTAATATAACTTAACCATTAAGTCACTATCCTTCTAACTAAACCTCCATGAGCATCATTAACATCTAGGTTTAGTCAAAACTAGGTTAGTCTCTAACAATTCAATTAGCACAATATTAATTAATCAAAATTCATTTTCATTAATAAGTCAAAAATGACCAAAATATCCTTAGGCTAAAAAGTCACAATTAGTCATCCTAATCACATGGTTAGGTTCCCATTGTCATGGTTAGTCTCTAGGTCATGCACTCTCTAGGGTTACACTAGTTAACCATCAAAATCTCAATTCAACATTTTAAATAGTTTTAAAATAATTAAAAATCACCAAAATTATAATATGGTTTAAATATCATTATTAAATAATTATAATTAAAAAAATCAAATTAACCTTATTTTAGAAACTGGGTGCTACAAGTCTATCCTCCTTAGAAAAATTTTGTCCTCAAAATTATGATGGTCGTACTCCTTCTAGGTTAAACTCCCAACAATCAAGGTCAAGAAAACTATATCTAAAACATGCAAATTATGGTTCTACTGGTCATCATATCACGGTCTTGATCAGGGTCACTATACTATCTATCACAGCACAAAACATCCTGACAGGTACTAATGGAATCACACAACAAGATGATAAGAAGAACATGAAAGAAAGACCTGCTAACCCGTCACCCGTAGCGTCGGTCTACTCGACTGTCAGCGCAAAAGTCCTGCCCCTCTAGGGTATATCTCTCTGATGGTGCGGGGCACGGTGCGGCGCTACAGGTAGCCTAGATCCCTCTATCTAATCCATGATACTCAAGTAATATCCATACTGATATTCCACTCCATTATACTAGGCACCATCTATATGGTATCTATTATGCAATCTGATAATCATACCCGTCTAGCAAGAACCATGTTACCAGAATCCTCGTCACACCAATAAGTATGGCTGCGATAATCCATAGAGTCTGCAACTAATATACATACCTCTAGAATCATGGTATTTAAAAATTTTGCATTGTCGCTAGCTTGGAATATATCCAAAATCAGACTCTATCCTATTGCCAAACCAGCTAATATGGCTGTAGAAGACTCTAGATTCCATGACTGAGGCAACCTAGTCCATAATGTTATCTTTGTAGAAAATCAAGTCAATAATGAATACCAAGAATCAAATTTAACGATGAACAAGGAAGTAGACAGAAACTGTCGGAATTAAATTTCGAGATAGTTTATAATGATATTCTCAAGGGTCATCCCAGGAATCTTCTCAAGTAGTCCTAACTATGATTGAGTAACTCTCTATACTGCCTAGTCATATCCTAACAGCAGGCTCATAGCAGCACTCTAAGTCGAGCACTACTACGAAATCATACTAGTTGCGACTCTGACTTGCATGGGCCACCACAAAACGTGTCACGACCCGCACCCAGTGTAGGAGCACGAGAAGTGGGTACGTCCAGCCTACGCTGCAGTGTCGGCGGTTAGAACGCTGTTCTAGGTCACTATCTAATCAACAACTCACGCAATTATATAATATACCTGTCACAATCTCAACTCCGAATGGAGAATAAGTATAAGATACGATAATACTCAATCACAATCTAAGCACGATAAGATAACACATGAGTCTAACAACTATATGAAACTCAAGCAACTTAAATAAACTTCTAAACAACATCTCAAACAATCTCAAATACAACTCAAGTTCCACTTATTACAAACAAGTTCTAAAAGTGAAACTAAACCATAAACTAGTAATCTACTCCAAGCTCTAGTGGTCCTCTAGGCTTGATGTGAATCTCCAGGTTACCTGTAATATTTTCAACAGGTACAGTCAGAACAGGAGCAAGCACAATACATCTCACGCAGTTCATATCAAGTTAGGAAAAATATAAAGCATGCAAAAGAGTAAGATACATGGACTGTAAAGAAATATATATGAAAACGAGAGAGATTTGATAACTAAAAATATCTATATACATGATAAGTAAGAACTGTAAGTAACATGTGATTTAGAGCATGAGATAGTTATATAAACGGTTTAGGACATGTACAAGATTTTACAAGAGTATCACAAGATTGTACAAGATGGGATTTGATTACATAACCATTTCCTACTCACCCTCCCCAATCAATACACAAGGATCTAGTCAAGTTATGTTACTTTGTACAAGAGGTTTTTATCATGTTTGCTCACGTGATCATGAGAGCACAAGATTGCACAAGAGTATACATGAAAGCGGTGTACATGAAATACAAGATGTTCATGAAAAGCACATGACAACTGTATCTAATGCACCCCGAGGGAGATAACATCGCATGACAAGATCCATATAGTACCAATCCGTGATAATAACGTGACAGCATCATGTAAAGTAATCTAGAGTAGAATATAAATCCTAACAAGTATGAAATGATCAGAGAATGTACTCGCCTGATACCCTGAACAACTGATATAGAAAGATGGCCAACTGGAGTCACAGAGTCCTAGTTAGAGCAACACAGGTCATAAAGAGTTTAATTTATATGGTAATTAAAATTATAGTGTAATCTACATGAGTCTAAGTCAATCTAGGTCAAAGTCAACTCTTGGTCAACTCTGGTCAACTATAAAGTCAAACTAGGTCAACTCTAGTCAACTGTGGTCAAACTAGCTAGGGTTGGGTCAACAATGGTCAACTAGTCCAGGTTATTCAATTCTAGGTCTAAACAAACTAAGTATATGCAAATAAAGTATCCAAGGTAGCTACTAACTCATAGTCTAAGTCACTTGCTAAACCAAGCACAAAACTAAGCCATAAGCTAACATGGCATACAAACATAGTCATATAATGATATATATATATTACACATTCACATATTCATATACATAGATATATATAGGAAAGCTATATATATAGGCACACATATATATACATAGAGAGAGAGCGAAGGAGAGGTAAAAGAGTAAGTGAGTGTGTGTGTGACATGTGTGTGAAAGGATATGTGTTAATGTTCTCAGATTTAGTGACAGGTAGGTGTATGTGACATGGGATACATGGTGTCAAAGGATGTATGAATGCATGTGTGTAAAAGGTTATAGGTTAACTCAGTTTATAGAAATACATATATACATACTTACATTACATACATGCATATTTACATATCATATATACATACATACATTGCATACATGCCTACATACATATCACATATGCATACTTGCATTCATTCATGCACCTATACATACATACATAGATGCATACATACATATTTGAATACGTTATATACTTGCATACATTATATTTCATATATGCATACTCTACATTATATTACATTCACATATCATTAAGTTGCATATATACTTATTTTTATTACATACATGTCATTCATGCATATTACATAAATACATGCATCTATACATTATATACATTGTATACAACATGAAAAAATAGAAGAGAGAAAAAAGGGGGAAAACTGAAATGGAAAGGGAAGGGAAGGAAAATGTAAGGAAAAGGAAAAACAGTGGACATATACATGCTCGCATCATATATTCTACATTATCATACATGCTATCATTATATATTGCATTACATTATGTATACATTATGCATTCATATATATTATTACATGTATATCTTGCATTCATATCTAGCATTCATTATATACTTTTATGCATACATTGTATATCATTCTTTCATTCATGCATTTATGGATCGCTTACATACATTACATTGATTGCATTCATACATGCTTGCATTCAACCATATTATATTAATGTAAAGAGGATACATATTATATATTCATTTCAATCATCTAACATATCATGTATTACATAATCTATATTCATTTAATATCCATACTACATAGGCTCATAGGTTATACAAAATGCCTATGTCGTATAGTCACTCTTCTACTTAAAACCAATACTATACCAATTGGGCCTTCACTAAATTCTAGGATTAAAGTATGTCGTAGCACTTTGTGTTAGCATTCCGAAACTTTAAACGGATCACATTTTCGTGTCCGAAAGCTTCCAGAATCGCAAAAACACCGAAACGCGTTTGTCTTTCGTACAGCTGACACTCAAATAATTTGCAGAAAGTTTCAGAACGTATTTGGTGTAGCTCCCCTTCCCGGAATTTTGAAATATTTTATTTTATTTAAATGGTGTGATAATTATTTTATATATAGTTGTTATACGTATATATAATATATTTGTTATTAGATGGATCCATAAGTTAAATATATAGATGACTAGTCGTGTATGATAGTATCTTCCAAACCCTTAGTACTTTATTTCACTTTATCCATCTATTAATTTATTTATTTAATTGTTAATTATTTATGCATCCTAGAATGTATTTACGTAGCCAAGGAATTATGGCATAAACAGGATTTAAGTTTTAGATTATCTATAGAAATATTTCTGATATTTATCTACAGGTGTATAAATATATGTATGGGTACATTTACTTTGTTATATAGGGACTTAAGTTATATAAGAGATAAGAGTACTATTATTATTATTATATTATTATTATTATTGGTATTATTATTAGATTACTCTTATTGTATCGTTATTATTGTATATTTTGCGTGTATATATAAATATATTAGGCGTTTATGGTAGTATATATATATATATATATATATAATATATATATATATATATATTATATATATATAATATATATATATACCTATATATAAATGAATATATATAAATATATGTGTGTGTATATATAAATATATACGTATGTATATAAATATGTGTATATATAATGGTATATATAACTAAATATGTGTATATATATAATTGTATATATAAATAGATATAAATATTTGCTTAGTTATCTTCAAATGCAATAGAATAAACAAAAGAAAAAGTTTTGAATTCAAAGCAACTAGGCCTACACTCAGACCCACAGGCCAGGATTTCCCCTTAGATGTGCAACAGGCCCGACACATGACCCAAATCTCCCTGGACCGAGCATAGCTCCCCGAGCGAACACAGCCAAAGGAACTACCCGCTTATATATACGAAGAAGAAAAACCGATCGAAAATTCTAAACCCTAATCCACACAATCTCCTACGTCACCCTCAAGATCGTTCTCCCCTGTGTGCGCCGCCGCAGTACCACCGACGTCCGGCCACGAGTCGCCGGCGGCAGGTCGACGACCGCGCGCGCTCACGCGTGCCGTGTGAGCGACAGCAGTAGCAGTCGGGAGAGGCAACTTCGTCGCGTGAGATCTTCGCGCACGGACGACGAATCTCCGAGCCGTTTGCTCAGGTACGACCAACCTAACCGACTTCAATTTCCTTTAATTAGTTTTAGGTTACACGAACCATATTGACTGATAAATCGACGTGAAATCGATGGAAAATCAGTTCAAAACAGGGAACACAAAACCAGTCCAAACACCCAACTTGACATCGAATTTTCCACCAATTTATTCTTTAAATCAGAAAACTTTCTGAACAGAAGTTAAACCCAACATGTAGGGCATCATAACCCTTCTTGTAGATTCGTATTTCAGTAAGTAGATGACAAGATATTTGATTCTAAAGTTCAACAAAAACATGTTTTTAAAAGTTAGAAAATCGCTCCACACGACGTGCGTCACGCCAATCCGGACGACGTGGTCGTGCACCGTAAGTATCGAAAGCTGCGTAACAGTTTCGTGGTCGTGTGGGCTTTGACGGAATTCAAATTGGTCGCGTGTGCGCGACGAATTTGATGCGTATCCGTCGAAATTCACCGTATCGTGCACGTTGCAAATTCTCCAATTACTTTGTGCACGCTCATCGGATCGAGACGAAACTTGCGCCAACAAACCGTATTTTTCTGGTCCTGTATGCCAAGTTTGGTCCGACTCTGAGACCGTTGAAAATCGTCGTTTTGTGGGCCCCACGGTCCCACTCAACGGGTGATTTTGTGCATGGCCCGCCGGAATCCAACTTTGGACATACGGTTGGGTTCGTATCGGAAAACTGGATTCGTAGACATATAGTTTGACGACTTTAGAGACCATTGACTCTGGCACGCTTTTCGGTGCAAAACGGGTCCAACGGCGGACATCGTTTTTGCCTAAAATTACCGTTTTGCCCCTGTGTCCAGAATTGGACTTAAGGACAGGCAATTCTAGCTAATTGGACTATTCTGAGATCATTGGTATTGTTTATTTCAGCTTTCGGGGACTGTTGTACGGGTTTTGACTATAATGGCACATTGAGTAGTTCAGATTGTCGGTTTCACCAGCAAAGGACCACAGGCGAGTACAGTTTATTGTTTGCATTTCGATATTGATCTTTACTATATTTCATTGATTGGTCATTAGTTATGTGATATTTTTATACTCTATTATAAATTGTTGAGTCGGGAATGAGAAGTACCAAGGATGTGTGATCCGACCATAGACAGTGCTTAGACATTGTAGACAGTGCTTATTTTCCTGCAAGTAGACATTGTAGACAGTGCTTATTTTCTGTAAGTAGACATGTAGACAGTGCTTATTTTCCTGAAGTAGACATTGTAGACAGTGCTTATTTTCCTGCAAGTAGACATTGTAGACAGTGCTTATTTCCTGCAGTAGACATCGTAGACAGTGCTTACTTTTCTGCAGTAGACATCGTAGACAGTGCTATTTTTCTGCAAGTAGACATTGTAGACAGTGAGTAGACATTGTAGACCGTGCGGTGTAGTACCCCAGACCGATCACATATCAAAGGTACTTCAAACGGTGGAAAGTATATTGGTCTATTTATTACTATTGATTTTCTTACGGCTTTACTGATTTTTCAAAACTCATGATTGATGCCTAACCTTTGTCTTATAGTCATTTTCTTTATTTGAAATTGCATTCAGTGAATTGTGCTCGTTCCATTCCTGACTGGAAACCAACATTTTCAGGTTAGCCGTGGATTCACTTAGCTTGGGGAGTGACGAGAATACTTGCAGACAAAAGCCTAGTGACTAGCTAGATAGATGAGTTGTAGTCATTCCATATTTGTACAAGTTTATATCTTTCTACAAATGTAAAACTTGTGAGCTTTGTAAATTAAATTAATGTTGTGAATGAGCATTATTTGTGATATTGATCTTCATGGCCGTGACAGCGTTCTACCGCCGACACTGCGGCGTAGGCTGGCTTGGACACGTCTCGTATCCGTTTAAAAAAAAATGGGTGCGGGTCGTGACAAGTTTTTGTGGTGGCCCATGCAGGTCCGTCTTCGCAAATCATGCGAACTCGTGATAGTACTTAAGTTAGTTGTACTATTGCGAGCCTGCGACTAGAACATGCTCATTCACGAACAAGGATTAATTTAATTGAATGACTAGGACTAGGAGTCCCTTATACAAATTGACCGGTGGGTAGTCTAGGCCATGCAATGTAGATAAGGAGTTATTAACTTTGATAGTTTGTCAAATCCCCATAGGTACACTATTACCTCTTGATTGGAAGATATGGTCCAATGTGGATAGATTATTCACTTGGAGAGGCAGAGTTTCCTGGAATTGATGATCTCACCTAGATGAATTATTCAATTCCTTCCCGTTGCCTCTTTAGATATCATCCTCATATTTAGTCCAAATTGCCTATTTAGTTCCTTTTGCCCCAGGAATTATAATTTCTGATTGGGTTACCCATATGCGAACCTCGAGTTAGTTTCGATTCAAGTTTTTTTCCTCAAAGGCTTGAATACACATAAAATAGTTAGAACGTTTCTATTTCTTTGTCTTCAGTTATTTCCTCCCTGTTCACCTTTTATTTTAAGGGTTGTGACTGATAGATACCTACGCTTTATCTCATAGTCGACTTGTTTGAATATCTAGAAGCTCATGAATTTTTCTAGATGTAGTTAAATATTAGCTAACTCATAATGGCAGGACAGCAGCGCACTGTCGCCATTTAATTGAATTATGGAGGCTATGAATTCACTACAGCCAGCAGCGCACTGGCGAGACACGACCCCAAGAGTTGGATTTTGTTTAAGAAATATAGGTCATAGAATATTGCCAAAACTATGGCTAGTGGTCCACTTTTGACCGTAGTCACCCTTGTGAGCCAATATTGAGTAGAGTTAAGTAATGTTCGATTGGTATCATATTGGAGTTACGAAACCAAGGGTTTACCACAGCCCGACTTTACGGGCGAGGCGTAAACCTCGGTGAAATAACTTCAGACGTGATTACAAATTAGGGATACCATAAGATAGGACAGTGCCCTGTGTGTTCCATAATATCCGAAGCCAATATTGGTGGAAGTTTGTAAGTTGGATAGCACGTCTCCCGATCTAGCATTCCGTGATCCTCGTGATCTATTGATGAGGAAATTGATTGACACTAATAGATTTACCAAGAATAAAGAATTCAGGAGTCCATAAACCATTAGTCGACCAAGGCCATAAGGATAAGATGATTGTGGGATGTCTATAGAAGCAAGAACACCAGGTGAAGTTTGATTCCCACAAAACTCGAACTACTTGTGCCTCTTTTCAAAAATCTCGCGTACCTGTATCTTGACTATCTTGACCAACGCTGCTATTACAGCCTAGTTTTTGCAAGCTTACTCTTTTATCGAGCTTGATCCAAGACATATGTTTATCGGGGACGCCTGCTAACATATTGTCTAATCAGAATCAGTGTATTATGGTCTGATCAACCATGATGCATTTGGTTCGCACTTTATTTAATTATCCTACGTGGATTGAGATGTAGATGTCCCTAGGGTCTCATCCACGACTGCTTTGACAATTCCTCTTGAATTACACATTCGCCTTTGAATCACGTAATTGTATTCGGTGACATCTCTCTTGAACTCTTTATTATTTTGTCTTTCACCGATTAGAAAAAAAAAAAAAAGCTCGTAATTGATAGATAGATACAGAGTATTCCCATGGCTATGGTAGCGGTATACACAAGTGTAGCTACCATCAGTTAGTCATATGACTGAGTTACTCGTTCTCCTCTCGACCCTCAAACTACTATTGAACCTTCTAGCCATTCAAATTTGTGAATGATGAGGGTTTTACCCTTAGTCGAAATACCTACCTAGGGGTCTACCTATTCTTTAGAGACCAAATGTTGTGAGCCTTTAATCATTTGCTTGAAGCTTGGTTTAACTAGAACCCTTGTGACAATAGTCCGGCAGGTTTGACCCCAATAGAATTTAACGACTCAGTTGTTAGAAACCTCTTCGAATGATGTGCCTTAGAGTTGGTTACCCGATCGATAACTCTTGTATATTATGGACGAGTAGATCATTCTATTTTATCGACCATGTGTCATTGCACACGCACTCGTTTTCCATTTATTAAAGAACGATCCTAGACTTGACTTATATCTACCGTATTCTGTTATGCCACGCCTCATTCTTTAGTAACAAGAGACTAGATACATTATCCGGACTTTAGAATTCTTCTAGCCTCTTTGTTCCTGAAACCGTGTCCTAATTCTAAGGTGGGTAGACTGTAAGTCTCCTAAAGTTTAGGGATATATGAAGATCACCGATTGATTAGAATAAATTTTTATTTTGATGATAGTAGTGCCCTATGGACTCCCACTTTCCATTTAGAATATTTTGTGTCCCCGACCGTGTCATTAATATTCGGAGCACCAGACCAGCTTTTACCTTCCAACAAATTTCATATGCAAGTTCTAGACGAGTCCGCCTTCATCTAGGTATATCATGTCCCACTCAAGCCCGTCCCCTTGTACTCTATTTTTATGGTACGACTTTCAGGTAAAAAGGACTAGATATAACCCTTACCATAATAGCAGTAGGTTTTCCGACTTCCATTAGAGACTCGACTTTGACTCGAATCTTTCGACCTAATATACGGTTGTGGTCTACTCGAAGCCCACTACGCACATGCCACTGTGCCACCCAATTGAGGCCTCATGTACTACTTAAACACAAAAGTCACTGAAGGTACATTTGGAGTTATGGACCTAGCTAACCAACTCGACTAGCAACTAGCTTAACCACTTGAGTTAAAGCCTATTCTAGGTTACCCTAACCTAGTAGAAATAGTTTATCTTGAGATCTTGTTCAGTCCATATATATATTGAGATCCAAGGTTCATCCAACCGATGAGTGAAGTCCAAATAGGGAACCCATTAAAACCCAGTAAAACCTATCCATGCATACCACTATTGTTAGACTATAAAACCGAACTATTTGAGATAGGTCCCTATACCGATCATGCAGCCTCCATCTCTTAGAATATGGTGTCATTCGTAACCATTATTCCGTCTACCTGGAAGTCGAGATACGATCTTGTATTGCATTTATAATCCTTACTCGTGTGTTTATATAACCACAGAAAAGATCACAAGCTTGATTTCTCAAACTTCGTTCCTTTACGGAACCTTGTTTGAATTAGAATTTTGAGAACGAGATTTCTGTATTGCACAGATTGCAGGCCACTCTAAGTAATGAAGGGCTCTTCGACGTTGCAAATGACTGGACTAGAGTAACCCAATCTAGTGAGTAAGACTATAGGTTCATGAACACTCTTTCTATCTGTACCCTTGGATACTTTCTACCGCCCTTGAAATTTTATATTTATTCTTGATTATTTATTTTTCATGACCTTCCTATTCCAGAGTGACGTATAGTCATATTTCCTTAAGCTACTTGTGTAAATTTATTGCTTGTTAAATTTTGGGTTACTTGGTAGATGCGAGATGAGTTTAGATACCATATACCCAGATAATTGTTAGTAGGATTGTTAACAACAAATTAGAAGATTATGAGATGTTAGCTTGAGGGATAGTGTGACCAAAGGTGGGTAGAAGTCCCCGATGACTCGTAGTTACGTAATGGCAAAGAGGAAGATATAAATATTTCTGAGAAATTAAAATTCGAGGATATTGTTGAAATAGTGAATTATTTATTTTATTTGTTATTTATTTATGGTTGAAATTTAGCATATTTACGAGTTAGAATTTCGAGGACGAAATTATTTTTAAGGTGGGTAGATTTGTAGCCCCTTCCGGAATTTTGAAATATTTTATTTATTTAATTTGGTGTGATAGTTATTTTATATATAGTTGTTATACGTATATTATAATATTTTGTTATTAGATGGATCCATAAGTTAAAATATAGATGACTAGTAGTGTATGATAGTATCTTCCAAACCCTTAGTACTTTATTTCACTTTATCCATCTATTAATTTATTTATTTAATTGTTATTAATTTATTTATGCATCCTAGAATGTATTTACGTAGCCAAGGAATTATGGCATAAACAGGATTTAAGTTTTAGATTATCTATAGAAATATTTCTGATATTTATCTACAGGTGTATAAATATATGTATGGGTACATTTACTTTGTTATATAGGGACTTAAGTTATATAAGAGATAAGAGTACTATTATCATTATTATTATTATTATTATTGGTATTATTATTAGATTACTCTTATTGTATCGTTATTATTGTATATTTTGCGTGTATATATAAATATATAGGCGTTTATGGTATGTATATATAATATATACCT